>JASGCC010003726.1:0-22767 GCA_030067915.1 Hydractinia echinata | reverse complement strand
TGATGCTTCGGTTTATAAAAGGTGTCTAAACAAATCTTGCATTCCAATATCGCAGCAATATCAACTTTCGATAAAGCCATTTTACTATATAAATTTTAATATAGTCCTAAATATAAAATTTTAACATAGTTAATAACAGTCACAGGAAGTTTACATTTGTGGCAGTATTGGAAATAAAATATACAAATTTCTTGCAGCATTGCTGATGTTGCTAACTTCACGTTGCCACGAGAGAGCCAAATTTTCGCCCAAAGCGTTGTATAGGCTTATTAGATATATATTTTCTAACAACACAAAATGGCGGGTTTTACCCCATACTAACATTAAAAGTAATGATAGTGCAGAGTGGTACATGTACGATGTATTGAGCAGATCTTGTTACAAAAAGTACAAAAGATTGTTTCTACAATAAGCCACTTGGAGAATGTCACCTTATAGCAAGCTTTGAGTCTGGTATTTATTTAATGATTCCGTATTACATCCAACAGAAGTTCTTCACATCACTAATAATGCAACCGGCCTTTTTGTAAATAGAAATTCTACCTTAAAAGTTTATTTGAGAATCAAAAAATATTTACGTAATGCTTCTGTTACAATTACGTTTTTTTAAGAAATAGAAATCAGAAAATATTTTAAATGTTACATATGAGCAAACATTTAGTAAAAACAAATTTTAGTCATAATTTAACTTACATATAGTATTTTAAATTCTTTTACCAAAGTTGAGTTAATTTTTCTAATTTTTAATGTTAATACTTTTATGCCATTAAAAACATAAAAAGGCTATCTTCCCATGTGTTTCATATGTATATAATAGTTCTTATAATATTTAGACATGTTGTAATATCATTAGATATTAGTATGATTAAAACTTTTTAAAAGCAAAATGACAGATACTTTACTAATACAAAATTAATTGCTAATGTTTCCGGAAAAAACACAATGTTAGAAAGACAAATGTATTTCATTTAACGACTTTGTGATGTTAATATAAAGCGATATTTGGCGAAAAGGGGTGAGGATACTGGGCAAGCAAAATGACACAAAACTCTCCTGCGCGTGTTTAATAACACTCTCCGTGACACCTATCCTAATCTCATAAAGCGTATTTGTTTTCAACAACTGTCCTTCGTTGTTCCCTTCTCACAATTTTTTACAACTGTCCTTCGTTGTTTTCTTTTCTCTCTCTTTTTACAACAGTCCTTCGTTGTTTTCTTTTCTCTCTCTTTTTTACAACAGTCCTTCGTTGTTTTCTTTTTCTCTCTCTTTTTACAACAGTCCTTCGTTGTTTTCTTTCTCTCTCTTTTGTTTCCCTTTCTCTCTATTTTATTACAACTTTTGTTGTTCCTTTATCTCTCTTTTTTGCAACTTTTGTATTTTCCTTTATCTTCTTTTTTACAACTTCTCATTGTTTCTTTCTCTCTTTTTTAAAACTATTCGTGTAAATTGCCCTTATCTCATGAGTACGCACACACCACAAAACGAAGGCTGACGAAGGCAAGCCCAGCATCCCCAAATTTCCCCAAATTCTTAAGTCCTACCACATGACATTGCTTATGTTTACAATGTTCTAAAGAACATTATTTATAGTGAAATAAAAAATAAAAATTCGTATATGGGAGTGAAGATAAACAGTTTTCACAAACATCAACCAGGGCACAAATAGAACCCTGTCCTAAATATATGTACAAACTTCCTTACAGGTACATTATCATAACAACGACACCCATAACGTCTAAATATAACTACAACAGCATCAGGGAAATGCCACACAAAAACAAATATATATCCCAATGTTACAGGAATTGTGTGTCCCATAATTTAGTAACGCCACTAAGGCATGCCATACTACTGCTCCATTCTAGCAAAGCGTTGTTCGAGACATGCACGTATCGCCGATAACAGTCACTAGACCACCTACCAAGAATTTTAATGACGGATTCTGATAAACCACAAGAGGCCGCTGCAGAGGCACCACCGATCCGAAAACTATGTGTATTCAGGTCTAAATTGTTTTTAAGGCTAATACTTAAAAAAGGCTGAAACATATTTCCTTGTCACAAAATCGCCACTGGAGAGGATGAACAAAGGACCATGTGTGCCACCCCGAAACAGTAGGTATTGTCTAATTGCATTAACGGGACATAATTTTCCTCCAATGTTGGCCAGGCGGATTTTGATTCCTTGCCTAAAGGGATCTGTTTTGGATGCTTTAATATGTAAAAAGATAACTTTGCCACAGGGAGAAAAAGTAAAATCAGAAGGTGCCAGATTGATGGCTGGGTCAAACGAGGAATTGGAGGGACCAAACATATTCCGAAACACGTAAAAACCCAAAAAAGCACAAGAATAATACATTTCCACAAGGCTTTGTCATGAGGAGAAAACTGGGTGTGGTCAATAAATGTCAACATTCATGTAGATGAGCAGGAGTGATGGGTGACCGACGACTGACTACTTGAGGGTGACAACGTCTAATACCTCGTAAGACATAGAACAATTTGTGCATGGAGACTAGTTTTCATTGTAACCACAAATATTGCTTTGGTATTGGATACCGCACAAATACACTTTGATTGTGGAAATTTGACTCGTCCAGCAAGAAACGTAACAAAAAGTTGCAGAGTAAGCTCTTTAAGTGGAAACATTGGTGCAGGAAATTTGGTTGCAAAACCGTTGAAAGCTGCGAATTCCAGATAGGTATGTAGACCTAGTATTAGGTGAAAGTGCTGAAATCAAGTAGCGATTCATAACGTGTCCAAGAACTCCGAGATCGACTTGGGGACAATTGTAGGAGAAACTTCTGCCTCTGAGCATATGGCTTTGAACTTTGGAACCTGTAATCGAGAAAGGAGATCAGCGTAAGTGTTGGAACTGCCAGCTATGTGACACAACAGGAGATTGATATTCCGCTGGGCAGTAAAGAAAAACAATTTTCTAATCAATGACATGATGTACTGGCATTTACACGACCCTGTTTGCCAGATGTGAACAATCGCTTCATTATCTGTACGTAAAACAACTTCCTTGTTACCCCAACTTTCACCCCAGCAAAATGTGGCAACCACAATGGCTAATAGCTTGCAAAAACTGATACTATAGTCTTGCTGAAAATGAATGGGTAACGAAAACCAGCGACCATCATAATATCCTCCAAGACCTAATCCTGACGCGGTCTGTATAGAGGTCAGCCCTATGATATGAAATGGTATCCAACTGGAATAAGGCAACCCCATTCCAGGATGGCAAAAATTCCAGCCACCAGTCCAATGTCCTTCCGTGCCTCGACGATAGAGAAATGTGATGATGCAATTGATGCACCGTGGTGGACAAGTCAATCAAGCGGCGCAGAAAAATCCGACCGCATTTACCACTTTGCAAGCAAAGGAAAGGGGACCCAATTAAGGACAACAAAACACGTTTGGTGCACTTTTTCCGGGATTGCCATTTCAGCAAGGTAGACATAAGGTCATTAAACTTTTCCTTAGGGAGTCTAATCATAAGATTGACGGATCTATCTCGATGCCAAGGTAAGTAATAACTTGTACTGGACCAATGATTTTCCCAGGGGCCAGTGGGACGCCAAGTAATCAAAAAACTTTGATAATGGTGTCAACGAAAAATTGACAGTGTAATTTGGAAAGGTGAGCAGTGATAAAATCATCAAGATAGTGTTTTTAAATTCTTTATGTACACTAAGACAATGAAAATCCAGGTAAGTAAATCTGCAAAATTATTAAAAATAAATGGAGATGATCTGCCACCAAAAAGGCAATACAACATCAAAATAAAATCTATTCTCCCACTGATAGCCAAGTAAATTGCCAGTCATCGGGATGAACTGGACAGAGCCTAAAGGCATGCTTAATGTCTAATTTTGCCATGTAGCAGCCTTGACCTAAGGACTTAATTAAATTAACAGCCTCATCAAAAGAACTATAGTGCACCGAATAATTGTCTTTGCTTATGCCGTCATTAACGGAATAACCTCTGGGGGAGGAGAGATCAAGAATCACCCGAACAGTGCCATCCTTTTTCGGTGCAGCCCCAAGTGGTGAGCAGTGAAAATTAGAAAGGGGTTCCTGTATGAATGGCCCCACAGTATGTCCCCTGTTAAGTTCTTTTAAAATTGCTGTCTCAATTTCTCACCATGATGGTAGGCAGACTTATTGTTTCTGATGGCCGAGGCTAATGTGCTGTTGTCAAATCCTAACCTAAATCCAAATGTAAAACCAGAAATAATAAAATTTACTAGAGCTCTGTCAGGGTGAGAGGCTAAGAAGTGACTTAAAACGTGAACTTTAATGGGTGTTGTGACCAAAGATGTGATAGGAAAAAACCTATCTGGAACCAAACTTAGAGGGCCGGGATGGACCACTGCGTAGCTGGGTGTTCTTTGGAACAGTTCTGACATCTGTGGACAAAGGTGCAGGGGTATCGACAAGGGAGCCCTCGATTAAAGCGAATGCAGGGGTTGCCATGTGTGGGCGGCCAGGCTCTAGGAGGGGCATTCCGAAACTGTGGGGCGATGACTGCGAGCAAAATGTCCGGGGCCATTACAAGAAAAACATCTTGGAGGTCCCACAGGGGAAACCTTCTGCGACAACACTGAGGGGGCCCCTCTAAGGTGCATATTAAACAGTGCATCGTCAACAACATCCCACCTATGGGAATGATTATTTGCCAGCTGCAACCGGTGAAGTTGTCGTATGTGTAAACAGACGCAAAAGCGTACTGGGAGGCAAACTGGCTAATGAAGGTTTGGTAGGCTAACATTTGTTGGACAAGATGAGGGTAAAACCAAACCATGCACCTCATATAGGTTTGTCCAGGCAGAAACCCAAGAATTAAAATCCTTATATAACCTTACCCTTCCCTGCCATTTTTTGGGATAAGGACACCTTGGGGGCACCCTCCACATTTTGGATATTCAGATCGAACTCCCCAGATCGTCCATGGGAAGAGAAGTACACAAAACAGAAGAGTGTGGAGATGGAGGCAAAATTCACGTACTCACGCGACTTAATTTTGTCCCAAAAACCGTTTGGAATGGGCGGGAGACACACACTAGAAATAGGATCCAGAACAGTAGCGTCATGCTGCAGAGCCTCGCTGCGAACGACGTTGGCCTGCTGGAAGTCAACATCGCTAGACCCGCCATTATGGATAGTATGCGGCAAGAGTGAACCGGCGGCCGAAAAGTCAAAAAGGGGAGGACGAGGCAGCTGGCCTTGCCCTTTGAGGCGAAACAAAGTTCTGGGTGCTGACTAAATTTTGCAGCTCTTTTCGCAAAAAACTTTCATGTCGTGGGGAAAAGTTCGAAAAGTCCGCATCCACACGTGTACGTTTGGGGTTCCTGGGGGTCGTCTTGGTGAACGTCACTCTCCTCCACAGTAGCTACGCCGCGCTTCCTATTCTCTTGTCCAACATGGCTGCTGGGACCATCTTCCCCAGAATGAAAACTTGCATGAGACTGGTCGAGGAAACTCGTGGGACTTGACTCATCATCGACTGATGAAAAGGGGTTTGCTTCGCGCCGAAATTTGTCAAAT
The DNA here is from genome assembly GCA_030067915.1 of Hydractinia echinata. Classification (NCBI taxonomy): domain Eukaryota; kingdom Metazoa; phylum Cnidaria; class Hydrozoa; order Anthoathecata; family Hydractiniidae; genus Hydractinia; species Hydractinia echinata. Next base: position 17,215 of record JASGCC010003726.1, on the reverse strand, counting down.
AAAGCTTGGCCGAGCTGAGTCATGGTTAAACCCTTCACATGCATGTTGTATGAGTTCGAAATTAGAACAAGGGATTCCTTGCCAAGTTGCACCCAATCTTTTAACGTGCGCAGATGAGGCTCCACAGCGGCAGCATGTTTTTCAAACAAAACGCTTTTCTTACCGCTATTTGATGCCATTATGTCATTGAAGCCAAAGAGTTGATAGAGTTGATGATGTACTATAGATGGCAGTGATAGACAATATAGATGCTTCTGGAAAACGTGGAGCTAGCTATATGAAATCTTTCGTTGTTTTATGAAGACAATGTTGTCAGCTTAGGTCAGAGGCCAATGTGATGTGAAATTCTTAATTTATAGGCCATTGGTAACAGAGGCTAGGCTCATTGGCCTGGTTAATTGAGACAATACCCAATGTGGGTAAACAAAACATCATGCACCAATTTTGAAGCTCAATATAGTGTTTTTATATTTTAGTTCACCCAACCAGCTAGCAACCCAACTGGAAACTGCAATTAACATGAGCTAAACTGTGTTTAGCTCCATTTTTGAAATAAATTATAAAATAAATTCAATTACATTAGACGACCAAAATACCAGATATAAAATATAAGCAAAATAGTTATTTAGAAGGTTACTAATTTGCAAAACTATAATTTTGCAATTACAAAAAAAATTGTTGAAGCCCAAATTTTTATTCTCCATTTCGCACAACTTTATAGCAAATATTCGCAAATTCTGCAATTTATTTTTCGCGAACAGTTTTTATCTCTTTAAGTATTTTTAAAATTTGCTGTGAATAATTAAAGGGAAAATATAGATTTATGTTTGTTGCTGTTCTTGTATTAAAATTTTGAAAGTGTCATTATTAGCACTACCATAAGGAGTTTATTTCGTATGTTAAGAGGGTGAAGGGTCTCTTTAAGAGACAAGAGAGGAGTTGAACGTCCTCCACCATACCTTAGTTTAAAGGGGCGATTGTGGAAGTCCCATGAAATGCCACATAGTGATGGTGTCACTTTAAAAAACACCCAGTCCGGTCTGTGAACGGTTGGCGCTAGGAAGGGCATCCAGCTGTAAAACAATGCCAAAACTCTTTATTAATGGCCGTAAGAATAGTTGATCAGACAAACTGCGTAAACGGGGCTGGAACTCTAAGGAGTGAAGGTGTCGCGCACGGTAGGACAGATGTCAGGTGTGAGCATCGTCAGACCGTTACCCAGCTATCACATCACAAGGTATAGATAACACTAGGTTGAGGATGGATAGTGTAAATGTTGGTACTCTGAGAGGTAGAGCAGGTGAAGTAGTTGAAATGTTAGAACGTAGATCTGTTGATTTGTGTTGTGTTCAGGAAGTCAGGTGGAGAGGAGCTTCAGTGAGATTTGTGGAAGGTAGGAGGGCAAGGTATAAGCTTTTTTGGATTGGTAATAGTGATGGATATGGAGGAGTTGGCATATTCGTTGCAGAGAAGTGGGTAGAAAAAGTAATAGATGTTATGCGTGTTAATAGTCGTATTATAGTGATAAAGTTTTTGATAGGTAATAGGGATTGTCACTTTTCTGTCAGTTTATGCTCCACAGTGTGGACTCAGTGAGGAAGATAAAGATAAGTTTTATGATGAGTTAATAGCAGTCACATCAAAGTTTGGAGACACTGAACTTGTCATGGTGGGCGGCGACTTTAATGGTCATGTTGGGAAGTCATCTGAAGGTTATAGAGGTGTGCATGGAGGCTATGGATTTGGGAGCAGAAATAAGGAAGGGGAGAGATTGCTTGAGTTTGGAATGGCAACGGACATGGCGGTTTGCAACACATCATTCAGTAAGAGACAGAGTAGGCTGATAACATATGAGTCAGGTGGTTGTAAGACACAGATAGATTACTTCCTGGTTAGAAAGTCAGACAAGAAAGTGGTGAAGGACGTGAAAGTTATATCGGGGGAAGAGTGTGTTTCCCAGCATAGGTTGCTGGTTTGTGATATTATCTTGAAGAGTGTTAAAGAAGCCAAGGGAAAGTACAGGCCCCGTCGAAAAGTCTGGAAGCTGAAGGAAGAGATTGTAGCAAGACAATTTAGTGCAAAAGTTCAGCAGTTAGCCCACAATGGTCAATGTGATAGTGACAATGTTGAAAGTACTTGGACTACTTTGAAGAATTGTCTTCTAGAAGCTTCTGATGATACCTGTGGGTGGACGAAAGGACCAGCTAGACATAGACAGACCTGGTGGTGGAATAATGAGGTTGACCAGTGTATAAAGGAAAAGAGGAAACTTTGGAAAGAGTGGAAGTCAGGTGGTAGTAAAAATATTTACTTAGAAGCTAAGCGTCGTGCTCGTACAGCAGTGTATAAGGCAAAATCAGAAGCAGAGAGAAACAGATTTGCAGATGTGTTAAGAAGGGAAGACCAGCGCAATGAGGTATTCAAGATAGCAAAGCAAATGAAGAATACTAATCAAGATGTTGTAGGTGAGAAGTGTATACGTAATGATGAAGGTGTTTTGGCTAGCACAGAGGAGGAGAAAAGGGTAGCTTGGAAGAATTATTATCAGAGGTTGCTTAACACTGAGTTTGATTGGGATGAGGATAATTTGTCTGATGATGGTGTTGTAGAAGGGCCAGCTATGCAGATCAAGACAGAATGGGTAGTGGAGGCTATTAGGAAATTGAAGATTGGCAAAGCTGCAGGAGTATCAGGTATTGTTGCAGAGATGGTAAAAGCATCTGGATATATTGGAGTTGAGCTTATTACAAGTCTTGCTAACCCGATTATAAAGGATGGTGCTATTCCGAGTGAGTGGCAGTCGAGTGTAATAGTGAATTGTTTCAAGGGCAAGGGTGATGCATTAGAAAGGGGTAACTATAGAGGTTTGAAGTTGGTTGATCAAGTAATGAAAGTTATTGAAAGAGTGATTGATAAGTTACTTAGAGAAAGAATTGATATAGATAATGATAGTTGTATCTTCTCATTATAGTTATCTAACTAATACAGCTGCATGGGACGCTGAGTTTATATCAACAGAAGTATCACCAAAGTATCAATCTAGTTGGACAGGATCAAACTAACTGTAAGTGTTATATTTCATTCTAACAGTGGTAGCAGCTGGAACAAGATCCCCGACTCTGGATGTTACACGGTTTTTGGATACAAAATGTCGTCAAACAAAAATCCTCCCTTGTTGTCTAAAAGTTCATTATACAGTGATTGGAAAAAGAAAGTGAATATCTGGTCCTCATTCACCACACTCGAGAAAAAGAAGCACGGAGCAGCCGTATTATTGACATTAGATGGGTCGGCTGAAGAAGCCGTACTTGAACTTGAATTAGAAATCATTAATAGCGATGATGGATTGGAAAAGGTTTTAGACAAGTTAGATAAACTTTATTTGAAAGACACAACATTAGAGAAGTTCGAAGCTCTGGATAAGTTTGACACTTACAAGCGGACATCTGAAACTTCCATTCAAGAACACATTCACCAGTTTGAAAAGTTGTATTTCAAACTGCAGAGCCATGGTACCACTATATCCGAAGATCTCCTTGCTTACAAGCTCTTAAAATCAGCAAATCTCTCAAAGCAAGATGAAAAGTTGGCCAAAGGTACCGTTACAGAGCTTACATTGATCAACATGAAAGCCCAACTTAAGAAAATTTTCCCAGATAAAGAAAGCTTATCACAAGCTTCCAATTCATTACAAGTCCATGAAATTAATGAAGTCACTTATGAAAACATTGACAATGACGGATGTTATCCAACATACTTTGCTGGCAGACATAGTAATCAAGATTATCAACGCTATCCTCAAAGACGAACACAAACCAACCAACAACCGATGAAAAGATACTCTTCTGTGCCAAGTTCCAAAAATCCACCATCACGCACTGGGCAAATCAGTCGTTGCAGAATTTGCGAATCAATTTATCATTGGGCTGCAGATTGCCCCGATAAAAACATCAAAACGATAATCAGCGTTCCATGCGTCCACGAAATCAACCTCTTCCTCACAGATATGTTTACTTCCAGGAGCAAGAAGATGATCCGAGCCTATATCAAGTTGAGGAACATGACACTTATCATAAGATTATATTATTTCAAAGTGATTATGACCACCCAAAACATCTTCCTGGACTGGTGGCAGAATCTTGGAATGCTGCTGTTCTTGACAGTGGTGCTACGAAAACAGTTTGTGGTCGTAGTTGGTATAACACTTTCATCGAAAGCCTTTCCGAAACTGACGTTAAAAAGGTTAAAACATCACCTGTTTCCAACGTCTATCGCTTTGGAGATGGAAATGAAGTCACATCTACCCAGACAGCCACCATACCTGCCTTTCTTGGTCTCCGTGAAATAGGTATTTCCACTGACATTGTTGAAAAAGACATTCCACTACTCCTTTCTCGAGAAGCTATGAAAAAAGCAAACATGTCCATTGACTTCAAAGATGATACTGCGTCAGTATTTAACACTGTTGTGAACCTCAATGTGACGAAGAGTGGTCACTATACAGTTCCACTCACCAGACAAACACAACTCTTGTCCATGGTTGATACAAAATGCGAACCAAACATTGTCTTATCTGTTCAGGAAGCAACATCAAAGCATAACCAAGCACTGAAGATACACCGTCAGTTTGCGCATGCACCAGTTCACAAACTCATCAAGTTGGTAAAATCTGCTGGCGACCCCTGGGCACATGATAAAGAGCTGGAGCAAGAGCTGCATGCTGTTGCGAAAAATTGCCAAACATGTCAACAGTATGGCAGAGCTGCACTCAGACCCGTTGTTGGTTTACCATCAGCCAACAAATTTCTAGACACTGTTGCCATGGATCTGAAATTCTATCGTCAAAAGATACTGCTACATATGATCGACCACGCTACACGTCTTTTAGCCTGTGTAAGAATTCCTTCCAAACGTCCTGAGCACATCATAAAAGGGATATTCTCCAACTGGATCAGTGTTTATGGCACTACAGATAAGTTCCTATCTGATAATGGTGGTGAATTTATCAATGAATCCTTTCTGGAAATGTGTGAACAAATGAACATCAAAGTGAGAACAACTGGAGCTGAATCTCCGTGGTCCAATGGCCTTGTTGAGCGTCACAACCAAATTATATCCGCAATGCTGGACAAAGTTCTGGAAGATACCGACTGTGATTTCGATATCGCCCTATCTTGGTGTGTCAATGCCAAGAATTCCCTCACCAATTGCCATGGTTTCAGTCCATATCAACTGGCAATTGGAGGCAATCCACGCCTCCCTAGTGCTATGAATAATGAATTGCCAGCATTGACTGCAGATATACCAACGAGTGATATACTTCGCCAGAATTTAAATGGTCTACAGTACCGCCTGCGTGTAACTTTACATGTACGCAATAGTTATCACCTTCGCACGAGCTTTCGGTAGCCTTAGAACTTTCGTTGTTATTGTTAACCTATTGTTAAATACATGAGCTATTTTTGCATGTTGAAAACAATAGAGTTCATGTCTTGTTCGCGAAATTTAATTAGCTCATGTGAACTGCGTGTGTCCCATTGTTGTATTTAATTGCTACAGTCGTCAAGAGATCCACGAACGAAAATAAAATTTAACAAAGGTTTATTGTTTTTACTCACTTTACTTAAAACTTTAAAAATAAAAGCTTTTTTAGATCGCGTTTTAAAAATTTAAAAATGAAAAACGGCGATAGAAAAGATTTTTAGAACACATTTTAAAAGTTTAAGATTGAAAAACGGCGATAGAAAACCTTCGTTAGATCGCATTTTAAAAGTTTAAAAACGAAAAAACGGCGATAGAAAAGCTTTTTTAAATCGCATTTTAAAAGTTTAAAAACGAAAAACGCTGATAGAAAAGATTTTTAAGATCCCATTTTAAAAGTTTGAAAACGAAAAACGGCGATAGAAAAGCTTTTTTAGATCGCATTTTAAAAGTTTAAAAACGAAAAAACGGCGATAGAAAAGATTTTTAAGATCCCATTTTAAAAGTTTAAAAACGAAAAACGGCGATAGAAAAGCTTCGTTAGATCGCATTTTAAAAGTTTAAAAACGAAAAACGGCGATAGAAAAGCTTTTTTAGATCGCATTTTAAAAGTTTAAAAACGAAAAACGGCGATAGAAAAGATTTTTAAGATCGCATTTTAAAAGTTTAAAAACGAAAAACGCTGATAGAAAAGCTTCGTTAGATCGCATTTTAAAAGTTTGAAAACGAAAAAGCGGCGATAGAAAAGCTTTTTTAGATCGCATTTTAAAAGTTTAAAAACGAAAAAACGCTGATAGAAAAGATTTTTTAGATCGCATTTTAAAAGTTTAAAAACGAAAAAACGGCGATAGAAAAGCTTTTTTAGATCGCATTTTAAAAGTTTAAAAACGAAAAACGCTGATAGAAAAGATTTTTTAGATCGCATTTTAAAAGTTTAAAAACGAAAAACGCTGATAGAAAAGCTTCGTTAGATCGCATTTTAAAAGTTTAAAAACGAAAAACGCTGATAGAAAAGATTTTTTAGATCGCATTTTAAAAGTTTAAAAACGAAAAACGGCGATAGAAAAGCTTCGTTAGATCGCATTTTAAAAGTTTAAAAACGAAAAACGGCGATAGAAAAGCTTCGTTAGATCGCATTTTAAAAGTTTGAAAACGAAAAACGGCGATAGAAAAGCTTTTTTAGATCGCATTTTTAAAGTTTAAAAACGAAAAACGGCGATAGAAAAGCTTCGTTAGATCGCATTTTAAAAGTTTGAAAACGAAAAACGGCGATAGAAAAGCTTTTTTAGATCGCATTTTAAAAGTTTAAAAACGAAAAACGGCGATAGAAAAGCTTTTTTAGATCGCATTTTAAAAGTTTAAAAACGAAAAACGGCGATAGAAAAGCTTTTTTAGATCGCATTTTAAAAGTTTAAGAACGAAAAGCGGCGATAGAAACGATGATAAAGAATTATTACTAAAAGTTTTAAAAAGTAGCAACATTAGTTTTTTTTAAATATTAAGTGTTATGTTCGTTCTTTTTTCTAAAATAATATATTTCAATAGCCTTCGTGATCTTTAACACTTTTAAACAATAACATGCATGTTACATGTGACAACAAAAGGATTCATCAAATCTTATTGTTATGACTCGCGCACGACGATAACAATAGAAAGCAATTAAGTTCGTGTGTAAACAAAAGATATGTGAACGTTCTTTATGTAGACATGAGATCGTTACATGAGGTCGTAAAACTCGCGTACATGTAAAGTTACATGCAGGCGGTACTGTACATGCCGCTAGAGAGGCCTTTATGCACCATGAAAGATCAGAACGACTTCGCCGTGCCCTTTCAAGCAATACTCGTACCTACAGTGATGTTGTTATTCTCACTGGAGATATTGTTTACTACAAGAGGAACAACGAAACAAAATGGAGAGGACCAGCTACAGTTTTAGGGAAAGATGGACAGCAAACACTGCTCAAACATGGTGGCTATTACATCAGAGTACACCCTTGCCGCATACGACCAGCTCGAAATCCCCCTGTGCGAAACAATGATTCTACAATCTGTGATCAAGATGATTCAAATCATATATCATCAGAAAAAGATGCTGTCACATCTGGTTCACCAAGTACTCCAGAAAAACAGAGTCAAGCACTCAAAGACGACAGTGATTCTGATGAACAACCACATCATGTTTCCATTACTCCACCAACAATCGCACCAACACCCCCTCCTACACCACGTGCAACTGCTCCAAGATCCAGAAACACGCATAGACCGCATCGCTATATGTCTTCAGCAGCGACAAACACAAGAACATTAGACACAGATTTTGAACAACAACAATCTCTTGATGTCCAACAAGCATCATCTGACAACCAGAAATGTCCTGATGTAAATTCTTTGCGTAAAAACGACACCGTGGAGTATCAACTCAAAAATGACGATACGTGCAAAAAGGGATCCCTACATAGCAGATCAGGAAAATCGACAGGAAAATGGAAGTATTCATGGAATGTTAAGTCGCCCAAAGGTGAATTTCAATCAGTTGATTTCAGTAGAGACGTTACAATGTGGCATCATACTAACAAAAGCAACAACGATCAAGAGGTATTACAATCAGAAATCCTCATTGCCCAAGTTGACACTGACATAGAACTTGCCAAACAATGGGAGCTTCAGTCGTGGAAGTCTCAGAAAGTCTATGAAGAAGTCACAGATGAAGGTCAAAATTTTATGAATGTACGTTGGGTAATCACTCCTAAAGTTATTGACAACAAACCATCAACAAAAGCCAGACTAGTTGCGAAAGGCTTTCAAGAATCCCAAGACTATCGGACAGATAGTCCCACCTGCTCAAGAGAGAGTGTTCGACTTTGTCTTTCCATCACAGCGTCAATGAAATGGACACTCCATTCTCTAGACATAAAAACAGCCTTTCTTCAAGGATATGCCATAGAACGTACAGTATTCATAAAACCACCTAAAGAAGCCAATACTGAAAAATTATGGAAACTCATGAAGTGTGTTTATGGTCTTGCAGATGCTCCTCGCCAGTTTTACCTGTGACTCCGACAAGAATTGATCAAATTAGGTGTTACCCCTAGTCCATTTGACAATGGGTTGTTCTATTGGCGTGTTGGTGATGTGTTGCATGGAATCCTTGTTTGTCATGTGGATGACATTATGTGGAGTGGCACAAAAACCTTTCGTATACAGGTTATCCAGCCATTGGGACAAGTATTGAAGTTTAGTACTGAACATCACACAGCATTTAAATATTTGGGAATTGAACTGAAACAACATGAAGACTTTTCTATAACGCTGTCTCAAAACAACTTTGCATCCTCAATTAAAAAGATCGAGCTACCACCAAAAATGGACAAACATACACCTGTTAATGAAAATGTTAGAGGAGAACTGAGATCTATCATTGGTCAATTGAACTGGCTATCATGCATGTCCAAACCTGAAATCAGTTTTGAAGTCTCATACTTGTCTGGGAGAATCAAAGAAGCTACATTCACAGATGTCATTGATGCTAACAAAGTCATCACTAAAGTCCAAAATAATCCATCATTCATGACATTCCCCTGCCTTGATTTTAATTCAATTCACATCCAAGTCTATGCAGATGGCAGCTTCAATAGTTTACCAAATGCTGTGGAAGTCAAGGTGGCCAGATAGTTCTTCTGTGTGATAAGTTCCAACAATGTTGCACACTAGCGTGGAATTCTACTCGACTCAAACGTGTTGTAAGGTCAGCATTGGCTGCTGAAACATTAGCAATGTGTGACGGCTGCGAATTGGCATTCTTCGTTTCTAACATGGTCAGTAATCTGTTATTAAAACATCAACAGCTTCAAGTCTATGCTATAACCGACAGTCGCTCATTATACGAAGCACTTGGTTCAACAAAGCAACCATCAGACAAACGTCTGAGACTAGAAATCTGTGCCTTGAGAGAAATGGTGGAAGAAGGTGACATTAAAGTTACATGGATAGAAGGTTCAATGCAAATCAGTGATGCACTCACCAAACGTGGAGCATCTTGGAAGCTACTGAAACAGGCTATTGAGAATGGCCAGCTTCCACACACTATTCCAGCTTGAAGGGGATGTGCTGTTGACCCTACTGTATATAGACAAACATTTTGGATTTTTGTTCTTTTATTTGTTCACAAAGATTTGGAGATAATTATGTTGCTGACCCCACTGTACATAGATAAACATCCAGTTCTAGAAAGTATTTCATTGGTTCGATCCAGAATGTTACATTTCTCCTTCGACCATGGTTTACCGATGTATATCAAGTTTATGTTGCAAGTGAATAATTGCAGATGATAAAGAAGATGACCAGCCAATGGAGCTGACACAAATAAAGAAAGAGGGGAGATTGATAGTTGTATCTTCTCATTATAGTTATCTAACTAATACAGCTGCATGGGACGCTGAGTTTATATCAACAGAAGTATCACCAAAGTATCAATCTAGTTGGACAGGATCAAACTAACTGTAAGTGTTATATTTCATTCTAACAGATAAGATGCAATTTGGTTTTGTTCCAGGGCGTGGCACTACAGATGCAATATTTTTACTCAGACAGCTTCAGGAAAAGTATTTAGGAAAGAGAAAGAATCTCTATTTTGCCTTTGTAGATTTAGAGAAAGCTTTTGATAGAGTGCCACGTAAAGTTATTTGGTGGGCTATGAGAAAATTAGGTGTGGATGAGTGGCTAGTTACGATGGTACAGTCTATGTACAGCAATGCTAGAAGTCGTGTCAGGATTAAAGATTCACTTAGTGATGAATTTAGTGTAAATGTTGGTGTACATCAGGGTTCTGTACTTAGTCCTTTGTTGTTTGTTCTAGTCTTAGAAGCGCTGTCGATGGAGTTCAGAACAGGTTGTCCATGGGAGTTATTGTATGCAGATGATTTGGTTCTCATAGCAGAGTCGATGGAAGAATTAGTTGAAAAGTTTGAGAAGTGGAAGAAAGGACTAGAAGAGAAAGAGCTAAAGGTAAACACAGCAAAGTCTAAAGTCATGATTAGTAGCATTGCAGCCAAGTGTGACCTTGTAGTTGGAAAGTGGCCTTGTGGAGTTTGCAGGAAAGGGGTTGGTAGTAACTCAATTTTTGTCACACTTGCAAGCATTGGGTAATTGGGTACATAAGAAGTGCAGTAGTATTGGTGGAAGGTTAAGAGCTGACATTCAGTTTGTATGCAAGCGTTGCAAAGGTGAGATTATAGAGAATGAAGTATTTCCAGCTTAATGATGTACAACAGTGGCTCGTTAGAGATAGTTGAGAACTTCTGTTACTTAGGTGATATGTTGGGCAGTGAAGGGGGTGTTGGAAGAAGTGTTACTTGCAGGATAGGTTCTGCTTGGAAAAAGTTCAGAGAGTTACTTCCTTTGTTGACTAGCAGAGTCTTGTCAATTGAGGTAAGTAGTTAGGTTGTATGAGGCCTGTGTAAGAAGTGTTATGTTGTACGGTAGTGAGACATGGGCAGTGAAGCAGGAAGATCTTGACCGTTTAGAAAGGAATGATATGAGAATGGTTAGGTGGATGTGTAACGCCAGTCTGAGAGACAGAAAGAGTTCAGATGAGCTAAGAAGCAGGCTAAGTCTCCGTAGAATTAAAGATGTTATCCAGATAAGAAGATTGAATTGGCTGGGGCACTTGGAAAGAATGGAGGAGGATAATTGGGTAAGAAAGTGTAGAGACTTGATAGTTCCTGGGGCAAAGCCCAGAGGCAGACCGAGAAAGACTTGGCAGGAGGTTATAAGGACAGACTTGATACAGAGGAAGTTGAGTTTAGATCTAACACAGTCTAGATCAGATTGGAAGAGGGTCATTAATATACCCCGTCCAACCCATGCTAGCATGGAAAACGGACGTTAAGCCGAGAATGATGATGATGAATGATGATGTTAAGTGGAAGTTATCATAGCTAATGCCTTTTAGAATGAAGCACATTTTTTTAATCTATTTAATATTGCTATTTTGTGTACAAAACAATTAAGCTTCTGGAAGTAATATAAAACAAGAAACCGCGGTCGGTTTGAAATCACACTTTCCGGCCAAGAATAGAAGAATGTGAAGCTAGAATACCGATCTGGATATCAATGGAAAAAATAATTAGCTGTATCCAGTTGCATCGGTTGCATGTGCACGTAAATTCTGTATTACGGGCGGATAAATAAAATTAAATAATTTAAGTCAAACCAAATTGTTCATGAAAATAATTAGAACATGGTGTGTCAAAGGAGGAAGAAAAACTAGTGAAGAATAAAGCCAAACTCTGACATACATTCTGAATAAGATTTTTAAGAAAGTCCAGTTTACGAGGGTCGTCAAACTTCTGCATGCTTTAAAGTTTTTTTAACCATTCTTATCACTCCGGACAGGTGCTTGTTTTCAAAAATACATATTTTTGTATGCAATCTGTCATCCTCTGCGCGTGAGAGTTTATTTCAAAAGAATATGCAGAAAGAAAAACCGAATATGAGTTGTGCTTTTGTGAGAGAACATGTGAAAGAATCAAATCAAAACATGAACTGATAATTTTTTTAACAATTGAAACTTTATGTTAATACAATATTATCTGGTTAAAACACAATAAGTTATCCGCAAATAAATTCTTAGCTACGATTCTTAACTACATAGCTAGCTTTATATATACACATAATAAAAATTGGTTGGTTTGTTTGCTTGTTCGTTTTTTTCGCTAAAAATAAAAAATGTCCCTGCATAAAACTCTCAAAATTCTAGCTAGCTATAAGGAACTCTACAAAGAGAAAGAAATATTACGTATTGTAACATAAAAACATAGCGTCCTTCTAACGACGTTTTTGTTCAGTTTGGAATAAGAGCTTTTTATCCTACTGTCATGAAAACTTGTTTGCAAAATAAACATATACTGCTGTTTGATTTTTAGCTGGACAGGGTAACAATGGCCTGTTTCCGCTGTGTTTGTTTAAACCGAAGTTGCAATAAATGTTTTTTTGGAAAATGTGTTACGTTTATCAGATGTCACGATTAATTTTTGATCTTTCACAGAAACTTTTCCCATAAAATATTGCAGTTTTGTTTTGCTTTGTGAGGGTAAAAACAGGTTATAAACTGTATTTTTATTTTTAAATGTTACAAAATTTTCCACAAAGTAAAATTGTTTTAAGTGCGTAGGATAACAACAGGTTGTTAACTGTCTGTTTGTTTGAACCGAAGTTAGGATAGTTTTTTGGAAATGGGTATTATGCCGAAACGTATGTGCGAAACAGTATACCTATACAAATCACTCAGCCCAGTGTTAACAACAAGCTGTTACCTGTGTTTCTATTTAACAGAAGTTGCGCTAATTTTATGTTTGAAATGGTATTAAACCTATATGGATGTGCAACATTGTTTTACCTATACTAAGCACTCACCCTGGATTGAAATTCACTTTTTAAGTTTTGCGAGAAACATTTTGAGAAATTCGCTAAGATGGGCACAACATATAAACTGTATTTTTGAAGAAAAGTTATTATTGAAAAATATATTACACCTGAACATCTTACTGTTGTGTGTGCTTCACAAAATTTATGATGTACTGCATACTTGTACTAAAGCGCTCCACATGAATGTGTGGCACAGTTTACAAAACGTAATAAATCGCTCTACACCAGACGTTTAACGACGGGTGTTACAGTTACTTGTGACTAAACCAGACATTTCAATGCCAGGTCCCCCCTGTCTAGTTAGTAAAAAGGCTATGTGAGCATATATAAGATGCACATGTAAAGTTTCTCATATATATATATTCATGCCCTGTTGGTCTAATAGCTATGACACTCATGCAAATGAGAGATCCAGGTTCAAATCCTGGACAGGGCTAGGAAAAATATAATTATCTTGCATCTACAACAAGCAGGAATTCATAAGTATATGATATTAGCTATATTGAGCATAATAGGTAATCTTTGAGTCGTAGAGGGGGAATTGCGTACATTCATCACTTTCATTTATAGAGCCAAAAATGCTTTGCTTTGTAATAGATCTATCATTTTATGGTAAAACGTTTTGTGTTGATAAACCTTCTGGGCACAAGAAACCAAAAAATGGCGTTTTTTTCTAAACTTTTTTTTCCTTTCTCGTGAACTTCTCTGATTATTTCTAATTCTTGACTTTTTAATGTTGTTGTCATTGGAACCAAGTTAAATTTTTAATCTCAGATTTATCAAAAAATGATAGTTTTTTCGGCGTTATGACTGATTGTTTAAATACTTGTATTGGCACATAATTCTGCTAACATGATTCACTGTATATTGACCCTGATATAAATTTGAGACCTTTTTTATGAGCTATTGAATTTGAAATATTTGCACCTCAATAATGTTCTATACTCTTGGCCTAATATGATACATATGTTAGACATATTGAGTATACATAATCTTTGAGTTGTAGGGGGAGATTTTCTATTAAGGTGCCTGCCCCGCCATTGCCAGCGCTGATCGTTCCTTTGCCTACTCTCCCTATGCCTTTTCTGGTGCCTGCCTACTATGCCTCTTGCCTGTGCCTCCCATGGCCTTGCCTACCCCTGCCTTGCTGATTCCTCTTCCTGTTTCCTTGGCTGCCTTACCGTGCCCTTTCCTTGCCGTGCTTAATGCCTTTGCCTTTTGGCACCTCTCCGCAAACACTTTCTATATTGATTGTGTCGAGAGAAGACCTTGTTCCGTACCCACTGACTCTAGTCATGAAAAGGTACCACAAAGCAGTTTTATCAGGACTAAGAAACAACAATTACGAAACCAGTTAAGGCCTATTTTGGAAATTGACCACCTAAACCGATGAAATTTTTACTTGAGACTTTGACGAAGGCAGTAGCCGAGGAAAACGAGCACTGTGAAAAATTTACCAGAAAAACTCGGTAAATTCGATTAGTACGGAACACCAAAACAGAGGGCGAAGCAGAAAATTTGTCAGAGCAATTAAAAGCGTTGAAGTAAAATGAACTCTCCACACTCAAAACAGATATCAGCCATCTTCAATCAGAACTAAATAAAAAGTTACCGGCACCGAAGAAGATCGCGAAAATGCGAAAAAATGCGTTAATCAAAATGCGGAAAAAATGTAACCACTGTTTTAAATGTGGCAAAACTGGAACATTTTCGCGTTTTTAATATCGGGAAATAGGTTAAATAAGAACACGTGTTTACAATCTATCTATGTTTATCTCTTTCTCTCTATTCACTATCATAACTCTCCTGTCATCAAAATCGTCCTCTTCTTCTGCCCAAGTCCTCTCCATCGTCGATGTCTTTACGACATTACATCTTCCCCTTCGCTAGACGATATGCACGTAGTCCGTATCTAAATGTAACAAAACAACAGCAAGACAACGTTCATATAAAATGTCAGGGGTTTTGACTGCTGAACTAACTTTCTTTAACATAATGTCTTATATGGGTCCTAATATTTACACATGGATAGTGTTCAGTATTTCCTCCACTGGTCAACTGGTCTTCCTGATCTGGTGGGATAAATTTTGCGATTTTGGTTGGGCGGTGTAAGGTTTTCTGAATGGAGGTTTGTTTGCGGGTTGCGATACTGGAAGTTGTGGCTCTATGGCGATGTCTTCCTCCTCCTTGACAATGATAGGAGTAGGTGCAGTTGTCGGGATACTTTTAAAATGAGAAATATTTCTTGTGATGTTGGATGAGTCAATTTCCGATTGAGCGGTAACCATTGTGTCATTTATTTTCGTAACTCTGTAGGGTTGTATGCTGTAAGGAGTGAAAAGCTTATTGTACTTCAGTTGCTTGACAATGACACGGTCTCCTTCACATAACGATGGTTCTTTCGTATGTCGACGTTCATCTGCGTACTGTTTGTTCTTTATTTTGGCCGCTTTGTCATTGTCAGTGGCTATTTGTTGCTGGTTTTCGTATGTTAGTTTGTTGTCTATTGATGGTATTGAGTAACTAATTTTTCTATTGAACATCAGTTCTGAAGGGGCAACTTTGGTGGTACTATGAGGTGTGGAGCGGTAAGCAAATAAGAATCTATAAACTTCTTCCCTCCAATCCTTGTGTTCTAGTTTAGCTGCCCTCATTATTTTATTAAGCGGTTGCATAAATCGTTCTGCTTCTGCGTTTGCCTGTGGCCATAGTGGAGTGATGCGTCTGTGTTTTATTCCCCGTTGTTTGAAGTAAGATTTGATTTTCTGCGAGCTGAATGGTGGGCCATTATCGGAGATAACGTTGCGTGGATTACCGTATGTGCTGAACATTCTATCTAAACAAGGTATCAGTGTTTCAGCTTTGGTACTCTTGAGAAATTCCACCTCTGGAAACTTAGATCTTTGGTCGATCACGACAAATAGGTAGTATCCTGTGAAAAATGGTCCAAGAAAATCAATGTTCAAAGTTTCCCAAACTTGTTCTGGTATATCCATTATTCTGATAGGCGCATCTGCTCTTGTTGGTGTAACAGCTTGGCATGGAATGCAGTTTGAAATTTTCTTTTCAACCATATCGTCTATTCCTTGAAAATAAACTTTCGATCTGAGTAACTCTTTTGTTTTCTGAACACCTTGGTGTCCTTGATGAGCTAATGTAACAGCAATGTTATGGTAGCATTTTGGTAAGATAATGCGTCTTTGTTTTAAGACAATGTCTTTGTTGTTCGATACGGTGAGTTCGTGTTTGAACTTGCGGTAATGCTTCAGCTCGTCTAGTTCTTTGCTACTTAAATCAGGGTAGTTAGTCGGTTTGTCTAGTAGGTGCCAGTTGTTCTTTTCTATAATACTGGCTAGATGTTGACATATTTTATCTTGTGAAGTTTGTGTTTTAATATCGTCTAGGGTAATCGCTTTTGGACATGCATATGTGGCTGTAAAGTTTACATATTCTTCTATACCGTTGCTTTTTTTGTCGTCGCTGAAGATGTGAGGGTGTCTGCTAGCGTAATCTGATATGTTTTCTGCACTATTTACATGTTTTATAGTGAAGTTGTAACCTTGAAGTCGAAGTGTTAGTCGCTCGATTCGCAGAGGTATCGTGGATTTTGGGTTATTTAAGAGATTGACTAATGCTTTATGGTCGTTGAATATGGTGAACTCTCTACCGATTAAGTACAAGCGATTTTTTTTGCATCCGTAAACGATGCTTAAACACTCTCTCTCGATTTGTGCATATTTCATTTCAGTTTCTGTGAGGGATTTGGATGAATAAGATATAACCTTAACATCATCTTTACCCTTGCTTTTCTGCAACAATACGGCGGATATACCATATGGGCTAGCGTCTGTAAACATAAATGTCTCTTTGTTTTCATCAAAATATGCTAAGCAGGATTCACTACTCAAAGCGCTTTTCAAAGTAGCAAAGGCATGTTCACATTCGGATGTCCATTTCCATTCGGCTTTCTCTTTGATCAATTGTCTAAGTGGATAAGTTATTGTACTGTAGTCCAGTATGTATGTTTGCATGTAGTTGGTGAGTCCCAAAAAGCTTCGAAGTGACTTGACATCTTCGGGTTGAGGCATGTAATGGTTTCAATTTTCTTTGGGCTTGGTTTCATACCTTCTTCTGAGAAGATATGCCCAAAAAATTCTAAATTGCTTTTGCAGAATACACATTTTTCCAGGTTCAATGTGAGTCCTTTCTCTTCGAAACGTTTTAACACCTTGTTTAAAATAACGTCGTGCTCTTCTTGAGATTTTGCGAATATAAATAAATCGTCCGCAATATTTTCAACTCCATTG
>JASGCC010003725.1:0-22767 GCA_030067915.1 Hydractinia echinata | reverse complement strand
GAATCCCTTTGACGCTTTTATTTGCATAAAATATGTTAAATGATCTAGCATTGTCTATGGGTAATATCTTTTCTTGACAATATTCAAATTTAACAACTTGGAAGTTTTTATTTTCAACACAAACAAATTTTGGTAGCTCCTCTAAAGACAAAAATTGATTAGTTTCAAGACTCTTATATATCTTATCACCTTCAATAAGAACATTATCTAAATCTGCTGTAGTCCATACACCGATGCGTCTAAACATAGACCATGCAATAGCATATAAAGCATTGTCGTCCAGCTGTATCACCGAATCTAATATTTCCTTGGTTGGACGATCCAATAACGGATTTCATTATTTTATATTCTTGTTGGCCAGGCTTTGTTTCTACATCATTACTTAATAGTAAAATCAGTTTTAAATATGACTATGCATCGTGTATTTTGAATTGGGAGTGAAAGTTTACAGCAAGTTTTTGTTCGATTTAAAGGATTAGCTAACTAACTATCTAGTGTCTGAAGCACGTAGTCTGTAAACAATTTATGATAAAAAATTATATTTCTTGTATATATATAGCTAGCTGATTTGAGAGTGTTCACGGTCAGAATCAACAATGACAAGAGACTATGGTCAGTAAGCCAGCCTGAGACTAGTAGTCATACTCAGTCGTCTGACAAGAATTTGTGGTCAGTATCATCTGACAATGGAGAAGACTGGCTTACCTACGCACAATTAGCTTTAGCTACATGCGAGGCTAAAATAGACAGACAAAAACAACCTTGTAGTTCAGAAAATACAGAAAGCGGAAAAAAGTGAGGAAATTTAATATACTCACCTTGCTTTTTTCTTTCCTGACTGGTAGAGTCGAGGAAAGAACTTTATGCGATCAGCACAGCCAGCGTGTCGTGGCCACTTCGCCCAAGAAATAATCGATAAAGCTCAGTGTCGAGAGTGTGCCCATGTATCAAACCGTGAAAGTTGTAAAGAAAGAAGGAAGATATGCCGACTATTTTAATCATATGCGAACTCTGTCCGCGATGAATTATACATATTTCTCATTTTTTTTTTTTTTTTAACACTTCTAACACTTTAATGTTTTCCGTAAAATATCAATAAATTTCTTTCGAAGTACATGGAACTTGCATCCTATCACCGTCACCTAAATTTACAGGTTCCCCCTTTAGCAAAACATCGCACAAACCATATTCATCTGCTCTCAAGAAGTAAAAAAAGCGGAATATTTTCATTATTTTTCTTAATACAAACGGCATACTTGTCAATCAAATTTCCTGGCTCCCTTTCTGTCGATAAAACCTCTCCAATTTTTTGTGCCCAGATGCTTTTATATTCATGATATTCCCTGACATGCGTATCAAAATTTGTTGTTATTACAATTTGCATTTTTTCATCTAGTGGGACTACCATCCACAATTGCGTTCTTCTTTTTTACTTTCTCTTTTCCAACACATTACCTTTCACCCTATAATGCCCTTGCATCATCTCGGCGAAAGCTCCAACTCTTCCAACGTATGGATTTCTTTTCGGCTTTGATAACAATCGGCTATTGCTCTTTTGTGTTTTAGATGGTCCTGCCTTTGATTTGCTTTCATTCTGTTTTCTTCTTGCAAATAACAAGTTCATCGTTCAACCTTTCTGTGCCATTGTTTGTGTTGTTAAACATCAGATCATTAGGTCTGAATGCTAAAGCTCACCTCCTAATTCGATTCTTCGATGAATTTAAGTTTACTAGCCGGGGTAAGCCACAAGTAAAAGTGTTACCCAATTATTATGAACCGTAAACTGTGCCACATGTTCAGGTGGAGCACTCTAGTACAGGTATGCAGTATGTCAGTGAAAGTTCAAAAATGAATGTTACCCTGAGCAGCGCGTTTAGTACAGATAAACAATGTCGCACATTCATGTAGGTACAATACCTTTTTCCAAAAAAAACTTTATCGCAACTTCGGTTATACAGAAAGACAGGAAACATCCCGTCGTTAACACTGGACTGAGCGCTTAGTACAGGTAAACCGTGTTACACATGCATTTATGCTTAATACCCTTTTAGCACAGTTTACAACCCGTTGTTATAGCAAAACATTTGGTGAATATTATTTAATTTTGCAGAATAAGTTTCAGTAAACGTTAACAAATTAAACATGACACCGGACCGAGCACTTAGTACAGGTAAACTGTGTCACACATGCGTAATAACCTTTTTCAAAAACAACTTATCACAACTTCAATTTAAATAAAAAGACACAAAACAGCCCGTTGTTAACACCAGGTTGAACATTTATTACAGGTAAACTGTGTCACACACGAGTAATAGGCGTAATACCATTTTATCACAACGGTTTAAATAAAAACATAGGAAACAATCCATCGCTAACAAAATTTACTTTGCGGAAGAAGTTTTAATGACAGTAATAAAATGTGTAGTTACCTAACTACATTTAGCATCCTAAAAATTATTGAATAAAAAATTTGTTGTAGCAAGCCAAAAACTGCATTTGGCTACTTTCCCTTTTTAGCCAGAGGTAGATAAAGAGTTAGGTAGCCAAACCCCAACATAAAAAAAGGTGATATATCAAACTGCATAAAAACTTTAAAAGAATGGGAATAAATACACTGTCTAGGTATAGCTAGCTTCAGCAGAATGGTGCCTCGAAATCTACATTCCTAGCTAAAATCTTAAAATTGGTTTGTTTAAGATTTATACATGGCTAGAGAACGTGAGAAATATAAAGGGGTGAAACGTTAAAGGCGCGTAATCACCCTGTAGGCAATTTTTTTTTAGGTGCCTATTTTATTGTAAAAATTGAAATATATACATGAGAAAACATTATCCTGAAAATTTTATTGAAAACTGACAACCAGAACATGTTCAAATGTTTCATAGAAATAGCAAACTCACCCCAATTTCTCTTCGCCTCTACAGTACCGCCATTACATTTCATTGCACGAATCATGCGATAACAAACGCACGGCAAAATCGATCACATGGTTGCTGGATTCATGCCATTACAGAAAAAATAATGAATGAGGGAGAGTATCCGTAGCTGTGTTTCCATCGTAATGCTTTTATAAATGTATCAACAAAGTTCCGAACATGATAAATCAGATAAATCAATCGAAGTTTCTGTGTTACTCTTTATTATTTAAACGTTTTAACTTACTGAAATCAGACTTCTTTGCAACACTGACCACTTCTTGTTGTTGTTTCTAAAGACAGCTTCGCCTCGCTAGCTGTCTTACTTTTTGATTATTTTCCTTTGTTCAAACAGTTAGTCGTTTCCTTATGGAGACAGTATCAGATTTAGACAATAGAATACCTAAATTTTCAGAATTTCCCCTTTCATGCTCTAAATTTAATTATCTCCATAGTGCTTCAACTATCTTCAACTATCACAATGAGCATTCTCCCCCGTTGGGTTTTTTGGCTTATAATATGCAATAATCCCGGTCATGCTAATAAAAAAAGAAAGAGCCTGATAAGCATTAATTATCATAATTAATAACCACGAGGCAATGCTGTGATTTCTTCTTTCTGTTTTGTCTGGTCTCCAAAAACAATGGCGAATAGAATAGAAGAAAATTAAATCTAAGTGGAGAAAGTGATACGGATGTTTTTACGCGCGGCCACTTTTTTAAACAGAACCAAAATTTCTTTCCACTTTTTGATGCCATGTTTTACAAAGAAAAACAAGCCAAAAAGAACAGCATGAACGAAGCCTACCATAATGGCGATTTTATCGAACTTCATCTCAGTGCTCATTTAAAGATAAGGCCGTTTGTTTACCTACGGTTTCACACGAACATTTTGCGGCGGCCCGCTTATTAGACGAGAATAAGAGATCAACAAGATCGTTAAATATGGCGGCTGGAAAAAAACAGCAATAATTTCAAGATATTGAAGTACCATTATTTCCATTTCTAGTAGGTCTTATATCCTCAAATTTTCAGGAAAGTCATAACTACGTCTGAACTTTGAAATAAATATAAAAAATATATATGTTTAATTTTTTCGATAAGGGTGATTACGCGCCTTTAAGGTGCTTCAAAGAAAATGGGAAAAGATTGGGAAAAGATAAAGTGTGTAAAACCAATGTAAAACCAATCCGTCCTAATGGCCTCGTGGTTGCGATATTCTGATGAACTCGTGAAAGCCCCGGCCTAAAATTAAACGCCAGGTTGCGCAAACACGTGAAACGAATAAGGGTTCTGATTGGTTAATGAAGTTAAAGTCCGGCGCAAAAGGGTTGACAGGCTTAATACTCCGGATTAATGGTCCGGATTAATGATCGGAGTGGCTAGGTCGAAAATGTGGATTTTTTGCAGTGGTAAAAAGGGACGTGACTTTAAAAAGATGTATAAAAAGGTTGGTAGGACGATGAAAAGGTTACGAAAAAAACAACTATTTCAACATTGTTGAGGCGTGGTAAGAGGGAAGCAGCGATGCGCAGCTAAGCTACCATTTTGCGTGACAGACAGACAGACGTATACGGGTATTATAATATAGATTAGCCGGGGTAAGCCACCAGTCAAGGTGTGACACGGCGTGGAACACCTGTGGAGCGCTTAAGAAGAGCCGTAAACTGTGCCACACGATCAGGTGAAGCGCTTTAGTACTGGTATACAGTATGTCGTAAATCAAGTGAAGCGCATACACCATTATAGTGTTGCGACTGTAACATATTTTTCAAAAAATAACTTTCCCGCAACAATAGCTGAAATAAAAATAGAGTTTACAAACCGTTGTTACTCCATTATAGCAAAAACAATCGGTCAATATTATTTTATTTTGCGGAATAAGTTTTTGTGAAAGTTAACAAATTAATCGTGACACTGGCTGAGCGCTTAGTACAGTTAAACCATGTTGCACAGGCGTATAGGGATAATACACTTTTGAAAAAAACTTTCTCGCAGACTCTGTTTAAATAAAAACACAAGAAACTGTCCATTGCTAACACAGAGCTGAGCGGTAAGTCCAAGTAAACAGTGTTGCACATCCGTACAGGTGTGATTACCGAGAAAGTTTAAAAATTAATTGTCACAGTGGGCTGATCCCTTAGTACAGGTAAACCAGGTTCCATATGCGCATAGGCATAACAACCTTTTACAAAAAACAGTCTGTTGTTAACACTGGGCTAACCACTTAGTACAATTTAACATAGTTGAACATGCGTAATACTCTTTTTCAAAAAAACTTCATCGCAACTTCGATTTAAATGAAAACACAGGATGCACTCTGTTGTTAACACTGGGCTAAGCCCTATATAGGTAAACCGTGTTGCTTATGTCGTTAACAACGGGCTAAGCTCTTAGTACAGGTAAACGGTGTTCCACATATGTTTAGACGTAATACCCTTTTTCAAAAAAACAGTCCGTTGTTAACATCGGGCTAAGCGCTTCGTACAGTTGAACAGGTGTACAGGCGTAATACCCTTTTCCAAAAAACTTTGTCGCAACTTCTGTTTAACCCTATTCGGTCCGGGGGGGACGGATTCCGCCCCCCCGACGGTTTTTTATAAATAACTCCTTATTGCTATGTTATATGGCTATGAAACTTATTGACTTTCTATATTTATCTATTAGACACCTGCATGCCACATTTTTAGGTCCCATACCTTTCAGAGGCTTTGATATTGGCCATTACTCGAAACTACCCCTAAAAATCTCTATGAAATCCTTATAATAGGTAAAATTTAATAACTCCTGTTAGGATTATCCTTAGAACTTGAAACTTGCAACACAACTTTGTTTTATTAAGAAGAATCATTTTGCATAATTTGCACACGTGATTAATCCGATTTCCCGATTTTGTCGGATTTTACCCGAAAATCGGAAAAAAACCGGATTTTCGGGCAATTTTTGGCAATTTTTTATGCGATCCACGTAAAAACCGGAAAATTTGTTAAATAACTTTTATTTAGCTCTCAGAAACTTCAAACAGAATGCAAATTTGCGATCTGGAACAAAAGTAATTAAATTGTAAGCAGATAGTGTCATTTTTAACAAATTTCAAGCTTCTGAAGACGTCACAGAAAATGTGCTGACGCAAGCAAAAATTTATTGCTGCCATTTTGTTCCTTTTATGACGTACTATAAATGTGCCAAGTTTGATTCAATTTGAACAACCCTATGAAAAGTTATTGAGGGGGGGGGCGGATTCGCCCCCCCCCCCCCCCGGTCATAATATGTTCGAAAAACCCCGGACCGAATAAGGTGAAATAACAACACAGGAAACAGCCCGTCGTTATACCCCATTCAGCTAAAAAATCATTCAGCAATTTTATTTTTGGGAATACGCTTTTATGATAATAAAAAAGGTGTAGCTACGAAATTGCATTTTCATTAGGCGTAAGAAAAATTTGAAAATTTTGTTGTAGCTAGCTAGCTAACCGAATTTATTTGGCTACTTTCACTTTTTAGCCAGAGGTAGCTAACAGCTAGCTAGATAGCCCCCAGTTGCAACTTAGTAAAATCAGATTGTTAAAAATAACACAAATAGAAATAAAGCTAGCTAAGATAGAAAGCTGTTGTATCAAACTGAATAAAAGGCTAGCTAGCTAGTAAAATCAGATTGGTGAAAATAACACAAATAGAAATAATGCTGGCTAAGATAAAAAGCTGTTGTATCAAACTGAATTAAAGGCTAGCTAGCTAGCTCATTTGAAATCTATATATACGTTCGTAGCCAAAATCTTAAAATTGGTAAGTTCAAGATTTGTATGTGGCTAAAAAACGTAACAATATATTTACCTTAACATGTAAAAACATATAAAAAACAAAAATAAACAGCTTTCAAAAGACAAAAACAGACTTACCAGCTTTCAAAATGGCCGTATATCTATTTCATATTCCTTCGTCCCGTAAAAATCGGGTTCTGCGGTATTTTGCCGGGATTTTCCGAAAAAGCTGCGCGCAACCATTTTGAACAGACAGACAGACGGAATACGGCTATTATTATAGAGACTAGTCGATAAGGCCCGTGGAAAAATCCACTTAGGCAAAAGGCCAATGAAAAAATAGGTTGCTTTAGATGTTTTGCTGACGTCAGCAGTGCATATACAAAAAAAATGTTCTTATAATCTTACACCAAATATCAAATGTCAAATCGCATTAAATCCGCCACACAAATCTTACACAAAATAAAAAAGAACAGCATGCAAGGTGCAAAATCCCACTTAAGCAAAAGGCCAATGAAAAAATAGGTTGCTTTAGATGTTTTGCTGACGTCAGCAGTGCATATACAAAAAAGAAATGTTCTTACAATCTTACACCAAATATCAAATGTCAAATCGCATTAAATCCTCCACACAAATCTTACACAAAATAAAAAAGAACAGCATGCAAGGTGCAAATTCTAGTTGATAAAAAGTTACAACAACGACACTCACAACATCAACACCCACAAAACCGACAGTAAGAACAACGACAGTTACAACACCGACAGTCACAACACGGATAATAACAATGTTAGAAATAATGCATCTCAAATATGTACATCTTATAAGTGATTATGTTGAAAACCCTCAGTATTTTATTCTGAAATGTCAAAAAGGAGGCCTGCAAGAGTTAGCACAAATCAACAAAAATAAGTTCTTTACACATTTTAAATATTGTCTTTCCCTTAAAAGCTTATACAAAAATATGAAAAAGCCATAGTTTGGAAAACATCAAATTTAAATCTAGGAAAATCAGTCACTTCGGTTGCATACCATCCTCTCCCGCAAAAATTTACACAAAATGTAAAAATCAACCAGTTAAGAACACAATAATTTTCTTTTTTAGTATGATGATCCATACTGCCCTTTACCAACAATTTTATATATACCTAAATGTCAAAAAATCAATAAGCAAAGAATGAACTTGAATCAACAAACATTGTATACGGTTCATAAACAAAGGTTTACACAAAATGTAAAACAGGTCGGTTTTTGAGAAACACATCTAAATCAACAAAAATAAGTTCATTCAGCATGTCGTATATTGCCATTACCCATTAATCTTCCACAAAAAGGTTATGAAACACATCAAAATTTAAAAAAATCAGTGATTTCAGTGCATACAGTCCTCGCGTTTAGATTACAAAATATAAAAAACAAAAACAGTTTCAATCAGAACATTAAGTAATTTTTTTATCATCAGCAAACATTTATCCCTACAAAATTTTGTAAAATTCTCAAGAAAAACAAAAACGTGAAACCATGGAATTTTCTTCCAGCAAAAATTACATCACATACAGTTAGTTCTCCCAACACGGCTGTTTCAGCGCGGAAAGTAAGACTGCGCATGCGCTGGTTGCTTGAGCACGTTGCGGGCGGAAAATGGCGGCCGAGAATAAAAACAGTTTCGATAAATAAGTAGATACACTTTCCATATCGTTTTTGCACACATTAAATCAATTTCAGCGGATTTTGTCGCTAGCATAGTAATGTCTATTTGAAATAACTTTTTAAAAAGAATGCACAGCCGAAGTAAACATATGTTTTAACATTTTCCGGCAAACCAAGAAAATTCTTCCAAATATACTAAGCTTAGGCATTTTAATCCTATTGTAACAACAAATTTTATTCCCTTTATTTCAGGCTAGTATACAGGAAGTAAAGCACGTGCTTTAGTAAAATGGGCAGTTTTTTAGACATTTTATTTTAGGGGGCATTTTTATTACTATTAAAGCAAACTTTTTGGAAGCCAAAAAGGACCAAGTTTTGTGGTTTTACTTTTCCTAAAGAAAAGAACGCATTGTGAGGCATAAACTGTTGCGAATAAAGAAATATAAAAAAACTTTCGGGCACCAACTTATGAGTTTGAAATGATAGAAAAGGTAAATGCCTAATTAAACAACCAATTTATATTTATGCCAGTCTTCAATAAACACCCACTCCCCCAACGTTGAGGCTCTAATAAACAGACCATTTCTTTATTCAAAGAGGTGCATTTATTTTATGTGAATTTATGATAAAAATATAGGTTTGTGTTAAAGAGGAATATTTGTATTAATGTAACGCCTGTCTCCAGTAAACACTGCCTAGAAATTCTGAAAATTGAATAAACGCCCCACGCATTTATTAGAATTTTATAGTACGTTATATTTTTTACCATTTCTCAAGAAACTCAAATGACCCCTATACTTAAGTTACCTTTTTACATAGAAAAAAACCTGCATGTTGTTGAAATATTGTGTTAGCGGAATTTTGAATGTAAAATATTTTACAAAACATTTCGAGAATGAGAACTTCTAAAAGCTTAAACCTGTGACAATCTGAGAGCAATCAAAATAGTTTACACCACATAATACATTACATAACAGCCTCAAACTGGAATAACGTGTGGCAAATGCATGTTGTTAAGTCTTAATTTGCAATATCTCAAAAGCATCCTTTTATTCACAAAAATTTATGTTGCAGCAATCATTTTTTTCTGCAACATATTATGGCTATAAAATCAAACTAATGGGAGGCATTTATTGCATTTTTTGCTAAAATGGCTGCTTTTTTGCAGCTGTGCCAGACCACCTTACACATAATTTTTTTGGGCACTAAAATTTTAAATCAACAAATATATAAAACGTTTTCGCAAGAATGTAATTGCCAGGCAAAAAATAGTTTTGTAAACGAGATGCCAGCTTATAAGAATTTCTGACATTAATGAGTATATACCCAGGAAACAATTTTTTTACGAAAAATACATATAAATATTCACAACTGATGATCGCATAGCATGAAACTTGAAGTTTTGTAAAGATTTTATCCATGTATATATATAATATATATATATTTTGAAATATATCTAATACGCTTTGCAAACACACGTATATATACTATAAATATACTACAAATACAATACTAGGGGACTCTTTATTAATGCATTGATGGGAACTGAAAAACAAAAGAAAACTGCTATTTGCTAAACATGTGAGTATTATGTAATAAAAAATAATTTATATATAAATATATACATATGTAATAAAAGATAATTTATATATATATATATATACATATTTTCACTAGAACTATCAAAATTCCACGGCAACAGGTTGTTCCATCTCGTATGCAAATGTTCTAACCTATTGAAAAAGCAAGTGAAATAAAAGGATAAAAAACTAACAAAAACACCAAAACAAATTTAATAATGTAATGGAACACACAATAAGACAAAAAGGCAAGAATTGATTACTTTTTAAATATCTTAATATAAACAATATCAATTGTATATATTTTTTCTCAAAAAAATATCACAAGCAAACTCCTTGACTTTTACATCTACTAATACAACATATAAAAGTTAGTCTAGGAACTTTCTTTAGCCAGACATGGTGGTCCCAATTGCAGCATCTAGCTAGCAAGCTATGTACAGCTAGCTAAAAGGTTTGAACAAAATCACAAAAAGAATAAAAAAAACCTATAATTGTGGCTGAAAAATTGTTTGAACTCTGCGTATGAATACTACCTAGCTTGTTGGAGCAATAGGTTGTCCTACTTACTAGGTATATATTAAGGTATATAGTTATCTATTCCATCCATGTTTGTCCACTTTTGTATATATTACCCATTCAGCCCAGCAGCTACACACAAGATTATCTAAAAGAGGCATTGCGTACGGTATTACAAACAAATATTTCGCAGAAAAATTTAGGCTAAAAACGAGCAATTTTTTACATTAAAAGTAAAGTTATATTATTATGTTACCTTTAGGTTTAAATACCCAGCATATTTGACCCTACCAGTAAATAACAATACTAATAAATTAGGAATTACGTCCATTACATGCCAAAAGAGAAAGCAATTTTTTACACTTTCAGCACATTTTTTACCAGAAGTTTGTCAAAACAGTAATTTTTCAGAAGTACTGATACAAACTTAATTTTTTCTTTACCTGTTAGATTGTTCTTTTAGCTTTCTAAAAAGGTATGCCGCACTAGCTACATAACTTCACACTGCCCACAAATTCAAAATGATTTAGTGTAACTTTCATTTTCCCAATTTCGATCAAAAATGTATGGCTAAATTAGACCAAATTTTGCCCAAGCTTCTTCTAGCTCGTCTATGTTGTGATGCACACCATCGCCCGCCAACGGCTTCAATAATTTTGAGAAACTAAAGCAAATCCGCTGTAATTGATTTAATGTGTGCAAAAACGATATGGAAAGTGTATCTACTTATTTATCGAAACTGTTTTTATTCTTGGCCGCCATTTTGCGCCCGCAACGTGCTCAAGCAACCAGCGCATGCGCAGTCTTACTTTCCGCGCTGAAACAGCCGTGTTGGGAGAACTAACTGTATGTGATGTAATTTTTGCTGGAAGAAAATTCCATGGTTTCACGTTTTTGTTTTTCTTGAGAATTTTACAAAATTTTGTAGGGATAAATGTTTGCTGATGATAAAAAAATTACTTAATGTTCTGACTGAAACTGTTTTTTTTTTTTATATTTTGTAATCTAAACGCGAGGACTGTATGCACTGAAATCACTGATTTTTTTAAATTTTGATGTGTTTCATAACCTTTTTGGCAATATACGACATGCTGAATGAACTTATTTTTGTTGATTTAGATGTGTTTCTCAAAAACCGATTTGTTTTACATTGTATGTAAACCTTTGTTTATGAACCGTATATATACAATGTTTGTTGATTCAAGTTTATTCTTTGCTTATTGATTTTTTGACATTTAGGTTTAAAATTGTTGGTAAAGGGCAGTATGGATCATCATACTAAGAAAGAAAATTTTTGTGTTCTTGACTGGTTGATTTTTACATTTTGTGTAACTTTGCGGGAGAGGATGGTATGCAACCGAAGTGACTGATTTTTCTAGATTTAAATTTGATGTTTTCCAAACTATGGTTTTTTCATATTTTTGTATAAGCTTTTAAGGGAAAGACAATATTTAAAATGTGTAAAGAACTTATTTTTGTTGATTTGTGCTAACTCTTGCAGGCCTCCTTTTTGACATTTCAGAATAAAATACTGAGGGTTTTCAACATAATCACTTATAAGATGTACATATTTGAGATGCATTATTTCTAACATTGTTATTATCCGTGTTGTGACTGTCGGTGTTGTAACTGTCGGTGTTCTTACTGTCGGTTTTGTGGGTGTTGATGTTGTGAGTGTCGTTGTTGTAACTTTTTATCAACTAGAATTTGCACCTTGCATGCTGTTCTTTTTTATTTTGTGTAAGATTTGTGTGGAGGATTTAATGCGATTTGACATTTGATATTTGGTGTAAGATTGTAAGAACATTTTCTTTTTTGTATATGCACTGCTGACGTCAGCAAAACATCTAAAGCAACCTATTTTTTCATTGGCCTTTTGCCTAAGTGGATTTTTCCACAGGCCTTATCGACTAGTCTCTATAATAATAGCCGTATTTCAAATGAGCTAGCTAGCTACACATTTTTTATTGTCATAAAAGCGTATTCCCAAAAATAAAATTGCTGAAGGATTTTTTAGCTGAATGGGGTATAACGACGGGCTGTTTCCTGTGTTGTTATTTAAACAGAAGTTGCGACAAAGTTTTTTTGGAAAAGGGTATTACGCCTGTACACCTGTTCAACTCTGTTCAACTGTACGAAGCGCTTAGCCCGATGTTAACAACGGACTGTTTTTTTGAAAAAGGCTATTACGTCTAAACATATGTGGAACACCGTTTACCTGTACTAAGCGCTTAGCCTGTTGTTAACGACATAAGCAACACGGTTTACCTGTATAGCGCTTAGCCCAGTGTTAACAACAGAGTGCATCCTGTGTTTTCATTTAAACCGAAGTTGCGATGAAGTTCTTTTGAAAAAGAGTATTACGCCTGTTCAACTCTGTTTAATTGTACTACTTTAATGGGATAAATTTTCGCGGGGATTAAATTTCGCGGTTGAGCTCTTCCGCGAAATTTTATCATTTCGCGGGGACTTATTTTCGCGGATGAGAGATGTTTTAATTTTTCGCGGGAACTTAATTTCGGGGATGAGGTCATAATAGCAATTTTTGAAAAAATAAGTTGTCAAAAGGGTTCGGGGCCGAATGGCACTGTCTCATCGACCCTCGTTACACCTGTCATTTCTACACCGACGGAGACAAAATGTAGTTTTGCATTTTAGTTCAAAGCTCTTTCAACACAACTATAACGTCAGGTAGAACATATCAACTATGGGTAGGATAACTACAACTAGTAGATAAAAAACGAAACGATTCAAAAAAGCTGATTCTTCATCCGTTACATCCACTACTACTATTTCACTTCGTGGGGGATGTAAGGTACTTTCAATTGTTCATCCGTAGGCTGGAAAGAGAACTCAAATTCGGTTGATCATCTGCATTAGAAGCTGGGAGCAAAGAATCGATATCCTTGAAAGGGTCAACTGATTCGAAACCTTTGTCAGTTTTCTCTTATCTTTTCATCTTCAGTACTCGGTTAAAAAATTAGACCTACAAAAAAGGAAGCCTCAGGGACTTTGAAAACAGAGAAAACAAAAATTTAAAATTTCGCGGATCGAGCAATTTTTCAAAATTTTCGCGGGGACAAATTTTCGCGGATAGCCTGTTTCCAAATTTTCGAAGGGACATATTTTCGGGGATAGTACCCAAATCCGCGAAATGCGCGAAATTTAATCCCCGCGAAAATTTATCCCATTAAAGTAAGCGGTTAGACCAGTGTTAACAACAGACTGTTTTTTTGTAAAAGGTTGTTATGCCTATGCGCATATGGAACGCGGTTTACGTGTACTAAGGGATCAGCCCACTGTGACAATTAATTTTTAAACTTTCTCGGTAATCACACCTGTACGGATGTGCAACACTGTTTACTTGGACTAACCGCTCAGCTCTGTGTTAGCAATGGACAGTTTCTTGTGTTTTTATTTAAACAGAGTCTGCGAGGAAGTTTTTTTCAAAAGGGTATTATCCCTATACGCCTGTGCAACATGGTTTAACTGTACTAAGCGCTCAGCCAGTGTCACCATTAATTTGTTAACTTTCACAAAAACTTATTCCGCAAAATAAAATAATATTGACCGATTGTTTTTGCTATAATGGAGTAACAACGGTTTGTAAACTCTATTTTTATTTCAGCTATTGTTGCGGGAAATTTATTTTTTGAAAAATATGTTACAGTCACAACACTATAATGGTGTATGCGCTTCACTTGATTTACGACATACTGTATACCAGTACTAAAGCGCTTCACCTGATCGTGTGGCACAGTTTACGGCTCTTCTTAAGCGCTCCACAGGTGTTCCACGCCGTGTCACACCTTGACTGGTGGCTTACCCCGGCTAATCTATATTATAATACCCGTATACGTCTGCTTGTCTGTCACGCAAAATGGTAGCTTAGCTGCGCATCGCTGCTTCCCTCTTACCACGCCTCAACCATGCTGAAATGCTTGTTTTTTTCGTAACCTTTTCATCGTCCTACCAACCTTTTTATACATCTTTTTAAAGTCACGTCCCTTTTTACCACGATCTTCGCCACTGCAAAAAATCCACATTTTCAACCTAGCCACTCCGATCATTAATCCGGACCATTAATCCGGAGTATTAAGCCTATCAACCCTTTTGCGCCGGACTTTAACTTCATTAACCAATCAGAACCCTTATTTGTTTCACGTGTTTGCGCAACCTGGCGTTTAATTTTAGACCGGGGCTTTCACGAGTTCATCAGACTATTGCAACCACGAGGCCATTAGGACGGATTGGTTTTACATTGGTTTTATACACTTTATCTTTTCCCAATCTTTTCCCATTTTCTTTGAAGCACCTTAAAGGCGCGTAATCACCCTTATCGAAAAAATTAACATATACATTTTTTATATTTATTTCAAAGTTCAGACGTAGTTATGACTTTCCTGAAAATTTGAGGATATAAAACCTACTAGAAATGGAAATAATGGTACTTCAATATCTTGAATTTATTGTGTTTTTTTTCCAGCCGCCATATTTAACGATCTTGTTGATCTCTTATTCTCGTCTAATAAGCGGGCCGCCACAAAATGTTCGTGTGAAACCGTAGGTAAACAAACGGCCTTGTTCTTTTTGGCTTGTTTTTCTTTGTAAAACATGGCAACAAAAAGTGGAAAGAAATTTTGGTTCTGTTTAAAAAAGTGGCCGCGCGTAAAAACATCCGTATCACTTTCTCCACTTAGATTTAATTTTCTTCTATTCTATTCGCCATTGTTTTTGGAGACCAGACAAAACAGAAAGAAGAAATCACAGCATTGCCTCGTGGTTATTAATTATGATAATTAATGCTTATCACGCTCTTTCTTTTTTTATTAGCATGACCGGGATTATTGCATATTATAAGCCAAAAAACCCAACGGGGGAGAATGCTCATTGTGATAGTTGAAGATAGTTGAAGCACTATGAATATAATTAAATTTAGAGCATGAAAGGGGAAATTCTGAAAATTTAGGTATTCTATTATCTAGATCTGATACTGTCTCCATAAGGAAACGACTAACTGTTTGAACAAAGTAAAATAATCAAAAAGTAAGACAGCTAGCGAGGCGAAGCTGTCTTCAGAAACAACAACAAGAAGTGGTCAGTGTTGCAAAGAAGTCTGATTTCAGTAAGTTAAAACGTTTAAATAATAAAGAGTAACACAGAAACTTCGATTGATTTATCTGATTTATCATGTTCGGAACTTTGTTGATACATTTATAAAAGCGTTACGATGGAAACACAGCCACGGATACTCTCCCTCATTCATTATTTTTTCTGTAATGGCATGAATCCAGCAACCATGTGATCGATTTTATCGTGCGTTTATTATCGCATGATTCGTGCAATGAAATGTAATGGCGGTACTATAGAGGCGAAGAGAAACTGGGGTGAGTTTGCTATTTCTATGAAACATTTGAACATGTTCTGGTTGTCAGTTTTCAATAAAATTTTCAGGATAATGTTTTCTCATGTATATCTTTCAATTTTTACAATAAAATAGGCACCTCAAAAAAAATTGCCTACAGGGTGATTACGCGCCTTTAACGTTTCACCCCTTTATATTTCTCACGTTCTCATGTATGAATCATAAACTTTTAAGAATTTAGCTAGGAATGTAGATTTTGAGGCACCATTCTGCTGAAGCTAGCTAGCTATACCTAGACTGTATTTATTCCCATTCTTTTACAGTTTTTATTCAGTTTATATCACCTTTTTTTTATGTTGGGGTTTGGCTACCTAACTCTTTATCTACCTCTGGCTAAAAAGGGAAAGTAGCCAAATGCAGTTTTTGGCTTGCTACAACAAATTTCTTATTCAATAATTTTAGGATGCTAAATGTAGTTAGGTAACTACACATTTTATTACTGTCATTAAAACTTCTTCCGCAAAGTAAATTTTGTTAGCGATGGATTGTTTCCTATGTTTTTATTTAAACCGTTGTGATAAAATGGTATTACGCCTTTAACTCGTGTGTGACACAGTTTACCTGTAATAAATGTTCAACCTGGTGTTAACAACGGGCTGTTTTGTGTCTTTTCAACAAATTTTATTAACGGCCAATCTTTTAAATTGACGGTCAATTAAATTTGTTATCAGTTAACAAAAAAAGTTAACAGGCAACAAAAAACTTTGACCGCTAATAAATATCATTAACCGTTAACGTGAGAACATTGACGGTGGCGCTATTTAATAAAAGTGGGCTTGGTAGTGATATAAGCAGAGATCATATTACAATGTGAAACAAAATGCAAGTACATGAATCTTTATCACTTTTTGGGACAAGCTAAATTTAGTTTACATTATTGGAATGAAAAAAACACAATTAAATTGGAAAAAATTCTGCAAACTTAGTTTTGTTGATCAATTACTTATAACCTTGCTCAGATTGCGCATGGCTTCAACTTGGTTACATAAGCTTATTTTTACAGTGTCAGTAAGTATACAATTAGGACTATTTCCACAGTATCTTATGTTTTCAGAGAGTTTCATTAGGAAATTTGTACTCATCTTACAAAAACCACTGCACTATGAAGTGTTTGATTGCTGTAAATCCAAATGGTGCAGCCTGTTTTTGTATCAGATTTTGTTTAAAGGCAGCATAAGTGATGCCGATATTTTCCATCAGTGTGGAATAATGGCCCATTTTAACCCAGTGATCGAAATAAGGAAATTAAACTTATCCGGAAAAATTTCTTAAATAAGAGTCTTTGCATTAGTGTTTCCAGACGCTTGGAAATTGACATTTCAGACAAATAACTAGATCAATTTTTGCCACAAATGATTTGACAGAAAACAAAAATTCAGTGCTCGAATGGCATTAGGCCACCTGCAGTTGATTCTTCGTTCATGGTCATTTGTTGTGGAAAAACTAAAATGCGTGATGCGCTCCAGTATTATTATTTTAGAAAATTTTTTTTATCTAACAGTAGTATTTCCAGTTTTCGTACAACTCAAATAAATAAAGGCTGCAAGGGAAAGATTTTAGACGCTGATTTTGTAATCAAAAAAGAGTTACGTGGTTAAACCAAAGTTTAGATTTTTATGTGATTTAAAACAAAAATTAGCTCCTTTCGCTAAAATAGTTATAATACAAGTGAGTCGTAACACCCTCCTCCGTTATGATTATTATATATGTTTGAAAATCACTAGCTAAAATGTAATACTGCAAAACTTTTAGTCGATACCATTTAGGAAAAATAATAAAAAAAGGTAGAATACGCTTGTCGTAACACCCTCCTGAGTTTTGATATTTAAATATATAATTTTAATGCTGTGAAAAACCTTAAATATTGTCAACTAAAATATAGTCCGTAAAAAGATTTTGCACATATATTTATTTAGATTTTCTTATAAGCCTATGCAAAAAAACAGGGTTTTTTATGATTTTAAGTGGGAGAAGAATAACTTGCTGTATAACTTTCAAAACAACACAAGTAATTCTGTATAACTCAGCACAAGAATAATTCTTGCTGTATAACTTTAAAAAAAAACAGAAGAAAAATTCTTGCTCCAGAGCGGATACAGGAATTTAAACAAGTTAGTCTATTTTTTTTACAGTCACTAAGGAATGGGCGTAAAACTACGCAAGACGTTAAAGAGCGTTTTTTATGAAGCGCATAAAGTGACTGGTTTACACACCCTGTGGTGAGGTCAAAATTTCAGCACGCCTTAAAAAAATCTTTTGAGTATTTTAAGCTAAAATCGTTGATTTAAACAGATCACATCTGTTTGTAATTCGAAATTTTGCAGTGCCAGGCACGACAACTTCCTTCATCCAACTTAACCAAGAGCAAAGCTTTAACAAAAAAGCATCATGCGTATTCTTTCTCCAGCTGACAAAATCTTTCTACGAACACCACACATACCACGGCTACAAAGTTTCATGTTCAGTGAAAATCTATTCACAAGTCAGTCGCAATTAATTTATCAGGGGGTTAGTTGCACAATTTTTGTCAAGTTCTTATTTGTTTGTTGTTTCATGACTTTGATAATAAATCTTCAAAAGTAAATATGTTTATTATTTTATTTTTGTTGCAAAAAACTATTGTGCGACGAAGTAAAGCATTATTTCCTTGTTTCTGTTTTTTTTATGGTTTTAAACCCCTTAATGAAATATTCTCGACGTACTATGTCAAAATTATGGGGGTTTATGCTTTTTACGGTCACATGTTACCTTTACTTATAATTTTTACCCCCTAATGCAACAAAAAGTGAAAAAAGTGTATTTGAACGTTCAAATACGTCGAGAATAAATTAGGGGGTACAGCTACCGACTAGTAGCATTGTGGTAGAGCCCCGACCGAGTCATGCCAGAGACTATAAAAGTGTGAATCTATCCTTTCCGCTTAGCGCTCAGCATGAGAATAGGATTGATATCTTAGGCGGTTGTCTAGTTGAGCGATTGCTGTGCTTACACGACTTTCGTAGCTCAAATGGGAGCTTTAAATGCACTAGGACCCCCTTCGCTGGACCCTCGTTGATAGCGGTACCAATAGGAACTGAAGAGGTCATCCTGGGTAAATAATTTCAATAATAATAATAATAATAATAAATACTATTTAACTGAATTTTGTGCTCCCTAATGAAACAACATGAAAGTTGCAGGATAATTAAACAGTTTCTTATGTATTACCGCATATCATTGATGAACATGCGCTAACTATATAATATATGCATGTATGTATTATGTGTAGATATTCTATAAAAATTCAACCCGGCGCATTTTAAGAAAGCCACCCGGAAAGATTTTTGGGTATAAGTGAAATAGTTTTTTGAAATTGCAACTAGGCTTTTGACGAAACATTAAGTACGTCCACCCGACTAGCTTGACATACCCTAAATCGGCCACTGTCCATAACTTTTAAAAACAAGTTTTTGAGCATGCAAGTATTTTTATCATTTCACCTTTGACAGCTAGTTAGTATTTTTCTTTCGCAAAAAAAAATATTAACTGCCTGCGTGATGCGAAAATACATAGAAACATATGCTTGTCGTAACACCCTCCTCCGTTGTAGACACAGTAATTGAAGAATTAAAAACCGCACATGTTTATTTCGAACGAAGGAAATACCTTCTAAATACGTTTTTTTCTGTATTCCCAATTAATAGCAACGCTTGTATCTGACTCGTATTTGACTTTTTTCACATTATTTTCATAAATTTTGAACGAGTATTAAAAAAATAATATGAAAGTTTTTGAAAAAATGATTAGACATTTTTGAAGTTTTAAAATTTTTTGACCAACGCTCTCAAAAACGGTTGCACATGTCCGATGTCCAGACGTTATTTCCACCACTTTTAACCCAAACAACTCATTCTTAGTAGACAAAGGATTCACAGTGCAACATTTGCTGCCAACAAAACAAGCAACAGTTTATATTCCACCATTCTTTGGAAAACGCGACAAATTCACAAAAGAAAAATTAATGCTGACAAAGCGCATAGGTAAGGCTCTAATTCATGTGGAGAGGTTTAATGGAAGGTTGAAAAAATTTAGAATGTTGGACCGTATTATTCCATTATCATTACAGCCAGTTACATCACAATTAGTATTTGTTGCATCATGCCTTGTTAATTTTCAAGAATGTCTATGCAAGTAAAACACGAATATGTTTTCTAACAAAACTTGAATTTCTTATAGTGTAATATAATATTCCATGCATATGTTTTTTATAATCAGCTAAGGACTTACATAATTTTGGATAAAACAGAAGCACTTATAAACGATTTTAAAATTGTGAGGATCAGTTTTTAAGAACCAGTTTGTTTTTCAAAAAAAGATGTATTATAGATTGTCAGCTTAAATATGAGTTGCTTATAGAATTACTATTACATGTAAATACAAACAACAAATACATTTTTTCTTAGAATGTTAGGTGCAGTCACTAAATCAGAACACTAGAGTTAAAAGTTTCCGAGGAATTCAAAAAATACTCTGGTATAAACACTTTCTCCCGGAACAATATTTTACTGTTAATTATACATTCCTGGAATGCTTTATCGGGATAGACTTTTTTTGTACAAAACAAAATCACAAAATTCAGCTTCTGTTATTAAAACTTGTAACTGTATTTGGAAATAATACGGATGTGTTTTTTAAGGAAGAAATCTTTTATTAATAGTATTGAAACATTGTCTTTTTATTTCTTTGTTGTTGACATTAAGGTTCAGTACATTTTAAAATGATTGTGATTAAAAAGCACTTTACTTCAATAATTCTTTCTTATTTCTAATTCTCCTTATACATTAGTCCATCAGGTGTAGCTGCTAAATGCACATAGTTTTTGTTCATCCATAGACCACTTTCTGTGACGGTTACGTTTTCAACTTTCGCATATGTTTCAAGTCCTTTGTGTTCATTCTCAATACCAAACTTCATGTGAATACTACAAAAGTTTTGTGAAAACCATTTAATATTCCTAAATTTAAATTCTTTAAATTATTCTTGAATATTTTGAACTAGTGCTTTATACTGATGAACATCGGAGTCATCTAGCATAAAAATTTTGTAGGTTACTTCCAGCAAAGTTTCTCACATGGTTAGGTTTCCACCCGGATTTCCGGTCAATCCCTTGACAAAATGGTTGATTTCATGTTCCTCGTCCGTCCAATGTTTTACTGGTCTTGGATCCCAAAAGTAGAGACTTGATGGGTCCTTTCTTTGATTAGAATTTTACTTGGCACAATTAAGTTCACTTGGCTTTTGTTCGTTTTTCCCCTCGATTCCAAGTACACAGCTTTGAAGTTGAAGGTGTGTTAACTAATATTTTGTCATTCAGCATTAATAATACCGATGTAACATGACAACATCTTCCCATTGAAGAACTAGCTTTGCAGTTACAAGAGCATGACAGTACATATCCACTTGCATTGCTCATAAAAATAACAGCATTCAGGGGAAACATTTTTCATTGAGTGTTGAACATGAGCTCTGACAATATACAACAATTTGTTTTCATCAAAGTTGTCCTGTACATTTTCACCAAAATCGCTTTTTAAAAGCCACCTTCCTTTCATTAATGGTTTTGCAGTTACTGAGTTATCCATATCAATTTCTGGATCTGAATCCTCTATAAACCATTTTTTACTGACTCAACAACATAGTGGTAAACATGTCCATAGTTAAAATTTGGTGGTAAGTTACGAGAGGGAAAAGGTTTCCATTCGGTGGATGGGACAATTTTAGTTGCATCTTGTACAGTTCTTACGTTTTGCCTTAAATTGGCTACTTTGATATTGCACCAGAAATATCGTTCTCACACAAATGGACAGCAGCTTGAACATCTAAAGCTACATGATGTTCAGCCATTCTTCTTGTTGTGTTTGTTCGCCAATTGATCCCATAATGCTTTATATAAATTATTTCGTCATAATTATGACGTTTACGCAACGAATTGCTATTTTAGTAGCGTCAAATGCATGAATGTGATTTTTTTAGCAACACAAGTAAAATATTTTTTCTTCTGCATGATGTTTCTGGTGGCCTATAGAAAAAAACATCTCTAATGACCAAACCTGTTTTCAACCAATTATTGTTAACCTTCATGTTGGTAAAATACTTTTCGAATATTTCTTTACGTTTAATATCAATAATAATGTTTGTTTTAATTTTAAATGATATTCACCATAGGAAACGCAACACCTACAACAACACAGCAACAACCGCCATTTCTAAAGTTCTCGAAGTGTGATATTTTCTCACAACCAAAACTTTGCCTGTAATATAACTCGTTGGACGCGTTTTAATTATGCGTGTTTTTACGGCCATTCAAATTCGTCACGTGACCGACCAGGGACATGGCCTTGTTCAGGTCGTCCAAATATAAAAAGCCTAACAAGCCCTTGGAACAAGGTTGGTGTTTTTTCCTCTCCAGAGTGTTTACTTCCCTGCTTTGTATCAGAGTTTGTCAGTCTCGTCCCCTGGGCTTTTTGTGTCTCAACGGCACTGCGCTATGTTTTGTCGTCAGATCAACAAAAAAGAGAAAACAGGCTTTAGGATCGAGGTTGAGAGTTTGTTTTGTTTTGTTTTTTGAATTTTATTTTTGCTAGGAAAGACCAAACTCGCTATTTCAGTTTGCTCATGCGACAATTTTATCCAAACTTTTAATCATGTTTTTGTACAAAACTTACATAATTCTCGGAACAAGATGTCTCGAAACTGTTTTTATCCTTTTTCTTCAGTTATTTACCCACGTCAGCCTGAGCTGGTCTTACAAGTCCCTTCGTTTTTAAAACGATATTAGCTTTTTCTGTGTGTGTGATTTAAAACTGACCGCAGCTTCTTGTTTGAAAGTTTACAGCAAGTTTTTGTTCGATTTAAAGGATTAGCTAACTAACTATCTAG
>JASGCC010003724.1:0-22772 GCA_030067915.1 Hydractinia echinata | reverse complement strand
TTATTTCTAGTCTATTAACGGTTCTTGGTGTTCGTACTTGAGAGATGATTAGAAGAGCAATCCTTTATGGCAGGGTTGAATTTTTTGATTTTATAGTCACAAGGGAAAGCAATAACACGAAAGATGCCCATATTTTCGCGGAAGTATCTTACGTTTAATAAATCTAACATTTCTGCTATCAGCGTCGGTGGTGTAAAGGTTAGCATTGTTGCCTTCCAAGCAATAGATCCGGGTTCGCTTCCCGGCTGACGCATTTCAATATGAGGTTGTTGAATAATCATACCGAAATGTATTGAGGCAAAATTTCCCTCCATAATATTGGAACAGCCTAATTCTTTTAGACTACCCCTTCTGAAAATGTCCAGGTTCATATGCCAGTGCTAAGAGTGTGCTCAGGACTTTGATCATCAGTTCTTTCGTATCCTCCTAATTATTTAATGTCACAATAATTGCCGACTTTTGCATTGTCATTTTCTACGATAAATATTTGTAGTTAATCTTGCGGACGTCGTATTACGCCACAGAAAGATTAGGTCAGTTTTGTGCGTGCAATCTTGGCTTTTTCATTTGACAGGTGACAATAGAAGGGCAGAAAACACAAGAAAGCACAACAATTCCGCGCACGCATCTCCCTTTCTCCAAAGTGCTTTGGAATTCTCTCATCAGCGTCGGTGGTGTAAAGGTTAGCATTGTGGCCTTCCAAGCAATAGATCCGGGTTCGATTCCCGGCTGACGAATTTTGCTTCTAGATTTTATTTCTGGTCTATTAA
Source organism: Hydractinia echinata (assembly GCA_030067915.1). Classification (NCBI taxonomy): domain Eukaryota; kingdom Metazoa; phylum Cnidaria; class Hydrozoa; order Anthoathecata; family Hydractiniidae; genus Hydractinia; species Hydractinia echinata. The sequence continues at coordinate 22,002 of JASGCC010003724.1, read as the reverse complement.
CTTCGGTTCTTGTGGTTCGTACTTGAGAGATGATTAGAAGAGCAATCCTTTATGGCAGGGTTTAATTTTTTGAGTTATCGAGTCACAAGGGAAATGCATATAACACGAAAGATGCCCATATTTTAACCGCGGAAGTACCTTACGTTTAATAAATCTAACATTTCTGCTATCAGCGTCGGTGGTGTAAAGGTTAGCATTGTTGCTTTCCAAGCAATAGATCCGGGTTCGATTCCCGGCCGTCGCATTTCAATATGATGTTGTAGAATAATCATACCGAAATGTATTGAGGCAAAATTTGCCTCCATAATATTGGAACAGCCTAATTCTTTATTAGACTACACTTCTGAAAATGTCCAGGTTCACATGCCAGTGCTTAGAGTGTCCTCAGGACTTTTGATCTTCAGTTGTTTCGTATTCTCCCAAATATTTAATGTCACAATAACTGCCAACTTTCGCATTGTCATTTTCTACGATAAATATTTGTAGTTAATCTTGCGGACGTCGTATTACGACGCAGAAAGATAGGTAGGTCAGTTTTGTGCGTGCAATCTTGGTTTTTCATTTGACAGGAGACAATAGAAGGGCAAACAACACAAGAAAGCACAACTATTCCGCGCACGCATCTCCCTTTCTCCAAAGTACTTGAGAGTTCTCTCATCAGCGTCGGTGGTGTAAAGGTTAGCATTGTTGCCTTCCAAGCAATAGATCCGGGTTCAATTCTCCGCTGACGCATTTTGCTTCTAATTTATTTCTAGTCTATTAACTTCGGTCTTGTGGTTCGTACTTGAGAGATGATTAGAAGAGCAATCCTTTATGGCAGGGTTGAATTTTTGAGTTATCAAGTCACAAAGGAAAAGCATATAACTCGAAAGATACCCATATTTTGACCGCGGAAATACCTTACGTTTATAAAATCTAACATTTCTGCTGTCAGCGTCGGTGGTGTAAAGTTAGCATTGTTGCCTTCCAAGCAATAGATCCGGGTTCGATTCCCGCCGACGCATTTCAATATGAGGTTGTTGAATAATCATACGGAAATGTATTGAGGCAAAATTTGCCTCCATGATATTGAACAGCCTAATTCTTTATTAGACTACCCTATCTGAAAATGTCCAGGTTCACATGCCAATGCTTAGAGTGTGCTAGACTTGATCATCAGTTGTTTCGTATTCTCCTATTTATTTAATGTCACAATAATTGTCGACTTTTGCATTGTCATTTTCTACGATAAATATTTGTAGTTAATCTTGACGCCGTATTACGCCACAGAAAGATTAGGTCAGTTTTGTGCGTGCAATCTTGGCTTTTTCATTTGACAGGTGACAATAGAAGGGCAGAAAACACAAGAAAGCACAACAATTCCGCGCACGCATCTCCCTTTCTGCAAAGCGCTTTGGAGTTCTCTCCTCAGGTCGGTGGTGTAAAGGTTAGCATTGTTGCCTTCCAAGCAATAGATCCGGTTCAATTCCCGGCTGATGCATTTTGCTTCTAGATTTTATTTCTAGTCTATTAACTTCGGTTCTTGTGGTTCGTACTTGAGAGATGATTAGAAGAGCAATCCTTTATGGCCGGGTTAAGGGTTTTTGAGTTATCAAATCACAAGGGAAAAGCATATAATAGGTACGATGCCAATATTTTGACCGCGGAAGTACCTTACGTTTAATAAATCTAACATTTCTGAGATCAGCGTCGGTGGTGTAAAAGTTAGCATTGTTGCCTTCCAAGCAATAGATCCAGGTTCGATTCCCGGCCGACAAAGTTCAATATCAGGTTGTAGAATAATCATATTGAAATGTGTTGAGGCAAAATTTGCCTCCATAATATTGGAACAGCCTAATTCTTTATTAGACCACCCCATCTGAAAATGTCCAGGTTCACATGCCAGTGCTTAGTGCGTCCTCAGGACTTTTGATCTTCAGTTGTTTCGTATTCTCCAAAATATTTAATGTCACAATATCTGCCGACCTTCGCATTGTCATTTTCTACGATAAATATTTATAATTAATCTTGCGGACGTCGTATTACGCCGCAGAAAGATAAGTAGGTCAGTTTTGTGCGTGCAATATTGGCATTTTCATTTGACATGAGACAATAGAAGGGCAGACAACACAATAAAGCACAACTATTCCGTGCACGCATCTCGCTATCTGCAAGGTACCTGAGAGTTCTCTCATCAGCGTCGGTGGTGTAAATGTTAGAATTGTTGCCTTCCAAGCAATAGATCCAGGTTCGATTCCCGGCTGACGCATTTAAATATGAGGTTGTTGAATAATCATACCGAAATGTATTGAGGCAAAATTTGCCTCCATAATATTGGAACAGCCTAATTCTTTATTAGACTACCCCATCTGAAAATGTCCAGGTTCACATGCCAGTGCTTAGAGTGTGCTCAGGACTTTTATCATCAGTTGTTTCGCATTCTCCTATTTATTTAATGTCGCAATAATTGTCGACTTTTGCATTGTCATTTTCTACAATAAATATTTGTAGTTAATCTTGTTGACGCCGTATTACGCCACAGAAAGATTAGGTCCGTTTTGTGCGTGCAATCTTGGCTTTTTCATTTGACAGGTGACAATAGAAGGGCAGAAAACACAAAAAAGCACAACAATTCCGCGCACGCATCTCCCTTTCTGCAAAGCGCTTTGGAGTTCTCTCCTCAGGGTCGGTGGTGTAAAGGTTAGCATTGTTGCCTTCCAAGCAATAGATCCGGGTTCAATTCCCGCCTGACGCATTTTGCTTCTAGATTTTATTTCTAGTCTATTAACTTCGGTTCTTGTGGTTTGTACTTGAGAGATGATTAGAAGAGCAATCCTTTATTGCAGGGTTGAATTTTTTGAGTTATGAAGTCACAAGGTAAAAAACATATAACACGAAAGATGCCCATATTTTGATTGCGGAAGTACCTTACGTTTAATAAATCTAACATTTCTGCTATCAGCGTCGGTGGTGTAAAGGTTAGCATTGTTGCTTTCCAAGCAATAGATCCGGGTTCGATTCCCGGCCATCGCATTTCAATATGATGTTGTAGAATAATCACACCGAATTGTATTGAGGCAAAATTTGCCTCCATAATATCGGAACAGCCTAATTCTTTATTAGACTAACCCTTCTGAAAATGTCCAGGTTCACATGCCAGTGCTTAGAGTGTACTCAGCACTTTTGATCTTCAGTTTTTTCGTATTCTCCCAAATATTTAATGTCACAATAACTGCCGACTTTCGCAAGGTTAGCATTGTTGCCTTCCAAGCAATAGATCCGGGTTCGATTCCCGGCTGACGCTTTTTGCTTCTAGATTTTATTTCTAGTCTATTAACGGCGGTTCTTGGTGTTCGTACTTGAGAGATGATTAGAGGAGCAATCCTTTATGGCAGGGTTGAATTTTTGAGTTATCAAGTCACAAGGGAAATGCATATAACACGAAAGATGCCCATATTTTAACCGCGGAAGTACCTTACGTTTAATAAATCTAACATATCTGCTATCAGCGTTGGTGGTGTAAAGGTTAGCATTGTTGCCTTCCAAGTAATAGATCCGGGTTCGATTCCCGGCTGACGCATTTCAATATGAGGTTGTTGAATAATCATACCGAAATGTATTGAGGCAAAGTTTGCCTCCATAATATTGGAACAGCCTAATTCTTTATTAGACTACCCCTTCTGAAAATGTCCAGGTTCATATGCCAGTGCTTAGAGTGTGCTCAGGACTTTGATCATCAGTTCTTTCGTATCCTCCTAATTATTTAATGTCACAATAATTGTCGTCTTTTGGATTGTCATTTTCTACGATAAATATTTGTAGTTAATCTTGTTGACGCCGTATTACGCCACAGAAAGATTAGGTCCGTTTTGTGCGTGCAATCTAGGCTTTTTCATTTGACAGGTGACAATAGAAGGGCAGAAAACACAAGAAAGCACAACAATTCCGCGCACGCATCTCCCTTTCTGCAAAGCCCTTTGGAGTTCACTCCTCAGGGTCGGTGGTGTAAAGGTTAGCATTGTTGCCTTCCAAGCAATAGATCCGAGTTCAATTCCCGGCTGATGCACTTTGCTTCTAGATTTTATTTCTAGTCTATTAACTTCGGTTCTTGTGGTTCGTACTTGAGAGATGATTAGAAGAGCAGTCCTTTATGGCCGGGTTAAGGGTTTTTGAGTTATCAAATCACAAGGGAAAAGCATATAATAGGTACGATGCCAATATTTTGACCGCGGAAGTACCTTACGTTTAATAAATCTAACATTTCTGCTATCAGCGTCGGTGGTGTAAAAGTTAGCATTGTTGCCTTCCAAGCAATAGATCCAGGTTCGATTCCCGGCCGACAAAGTTCAATATCAGGTTGTAGAATAATCATATTGAAATGTGTTGAGGCAAAATTTGCCTCCATAATATTGGAACAGCCTAATTCTTTATTAGACTACCCCATCTGAAAATGTCCAGGTTCACATGCCAGTGCTTAGTGCGTCCTCAGGACTTTTGATCTTCAGTTGTTTCGTATTCTCCAAAATATTTAATGTCACAATATCTGCCGACCTTCGCATTGTCATTTTCTACGATAAATATTTATAATTAATCTTGCGGACGTCGTATTACGCCGCAGAAAGATAAATAGGTCAGTTTTGTGCGTGCAATATTGGCATTTTCATTTGACATGAGACAATAGAAGGGCAGACAACACAATAAAGCACAACTATTCCGTGCACGCATCTCGCTATCTGCAAGGTACCTGAGAGTTCTCTCATCAGCGTCGGTGGTGTAAATGTTAGAATTGTTGCCTTCCAAGCAATAGATCCAGGTTCGATTCCCGGCTGACGCATTTAAATATGAGGTTGTTGAATAATCATACCGAAATGTATTGAGGCAAAATTTGACTTCATAATATTGGAACAGCCTAATTCTTTATTAGACTACCCCATCTGAAAATGTCCAGGTTCACATGCCAGTGTTTAGTGCGTCCTCAGGACTTTTGATCTTCAGTTGTTTCGTATTCTCCCAAATATTTAATGTCACAATAACTGCGGACCTTCGCATTGTCATTTACTACGATAAATATTTATAGTTAATCTTGCGGACGTCGTATTACGCCGCAGAAAGATAGGTAGGTCAGTTTTGTGCGTGCAATCTTGGCTTTTTCATTTGACATGAGACAATAGAAGGGCAGACAACACAATAAAGCACAACTATTCCGTGCACGCATCTCGCTATCTGCAAGGTACCTGAGAGTTCTCTCATCAGCGTCGGTGGTGTAAATGTTAGCATTTTTGCCTTCCAAGCAATAGATCCAGGTTCGATTCCCGGCTGACGCATTTAAATATGAGGTTGTTGAATAATCATACCGAAATGTATTGAGGCAAAATTTGCCTCCATAATATTGGACTAGCCTAATTCTTTATTAGACTACCCCATCTGAAAATGTTCAGGTTCACATGCCAGTGCTTAGAGTGTGCTCAGGACTTTTATCATCAGTTGTTTCGCATTCTCCTATTTATTTAATGTCGCAATAATTGTCGACTTTTGCATTGTCATTTTCTACGATAAATATTTGTAGTTAATCTTGTTGACGCCGTATTACGCCACAGAAAGATTAGGTCCGTTTTGTGCGTGCAATCTTGGCTTTTTCATTTGACAGGTGACAATAGAAGGGCAGAAAACACAAGAAAGCACAACAATTCCGCGCACGCATCTCCCTTTCTGCAAAGCGCTTTGGAGTTCTCTCCTCAGGGTCGGTGGTGTAAAGGTTAGCATTGTTGCCTTCCAAGCAATAGATCCGAGTTCAATTCCCGTCTGATGCATTTTGCTTCTAGATTTTATTTCTAGTCTATTAACTTCGGTTCTTGTGGTTCGTACTTGAGAGATGATTAGAAGAGCAATCCTTTATGGCCGGGTTAAGGGTTTTTGAGTTATCAAATCACAAGGGAAAAGCATATAATAGGTACGATGCCAATATTTTGACCGCGGAAGTACCTTACGTTTAATAAATCTAACATTTCTGCTATCAGCGTCGGTGGTGTAAAAGTTAGCATTGTTGCCTTCCAAGCAATAGATCCAGGTTCGATTCCCGGCCGACAAAGTTCAATATCAGGTTGTAGAATAATCATATTGAAATGTGTTGAGGCAAAATTTGCCTCCATAATATTGGAACAACCTAATTCTTTATTAGACTACCCCATCTGAAAATGTCCAGGTTCACATGCCAGTGCTTAGTGCGTCCTCAGGACTTTTGATCTTCAGTTGTTTCGTATTCTCCCAAATATTTAATGTCACAATATCTGCCGACCTTCGCATTGTCATTTTCTACGATAAATATTTATAATTAATCTTGCGGACGTCGTATTACGCCGCAGAAAGATAAGTAGGTCAGTTTTGTGCGTGCAATCTTGGCATTTTCATTTGACATGAGACAATAGAAGGGCAGACAACACAATAAAGCACAACTATTCCGTGCACGCATCTCGCTATCTGCAAAGTACCTGAGAGTTCTCTCCTCAGCGTTGGTGGACTAAAGGTTATCATTGTTGCCTTCCAAGCAATAGATCCCGGTTATATTCCCGGCTGACGCATTTAAATATGAGGTTGTTGAATAATCATAACGAAATGTATTGAGGCAAAATTTGCCTCCATGGTATTGGAACAGCCTAATTCTTTATTAGACTACCCCATCTGAAAATGTCCAGGTTCACATGCCAGTGCTTAGAGTGTGCTCAGGACTTTGATCATCAGTTGTTTCGTATTCTCCTATTTATTTAATGTCACAATAATTGTCGACTTTTGCATTGTCATTTTCTACGATAAATATTTGTAGTTAATCTTGCGGACGCCGTATTACGCCACAGAAAGATTAGGTCAGTTTCGTGCGTGCAATCTTGGCTTTTTCATTTGACAGGTGACAATAGAAGGGCAGAAAATACAAGAAGCGCAAGTATTGCGCGCACGCATCTCCCTTTCTGCAAAGTGCTTTGGAGTTCTCCTATCAGCGTCTGTGGTGTAAAGGTTAGCACTGTTGCCTTCCAAGCAATAGATCCGGGTTCAATTCCCGGCTGACGCATTTTCCTTCTAGATTATATTTCTAGTCTATTAACTTCGGTTCTTGTGGTTCGTACTTGAGGGATGATTAGAAGAGCAATCCTTTATGGCAGGGTTGAATTTTTTGAGTTATCAAGTCACAAGGGAAAAGCATATAACACGAAAGATGCCCATATTTTATCGCGGAAATACCTTACGTTTAATAAATCTAACATTTCTGCTATCAGCGTCGGTGGTGTAAAGGTTAGCATTGTTGCCTTCCAAGCAATAGATCCGGGTTCGATTCTCGGCCGACGCATTTCAATATGAGGTTGTAGAATAATCATACCGAAAAGTATTGAGGCAAAATTTGTCTCCACAGTATTCGAACAGCCTAATTCTTTATTAGACTACCCCTTCTGAAAATGTCCAGGTTCACATGCCAGTGCTTAGAGTGTGATCAGGACTTTGATCTTCAGTTGTTTCGTATTCTCCCAAATATTTAATGTCACAATAATTGTCGACTTTCGCATTGTCATTTTCCGCGATAAATATTTGTAGTTAATCTTGCGGTCGTCGTATTACGCCGCAGAAAGATTAGGTCAGTTTTGTGCGTGCAATCTTGGCTCTTTCATTTGACAGGTGACAATAGAAGGGCAGAAAACACAAGAAAGCACAACAATTCCGCGCACGCATCTCCCTTTCTGCAAAGTGCTTTGGTGTTCTCTCCTCAGTGTCGGTGGTGTAAAGGTTAGCATTGTTGCCTTCCAAGCAATAGATCCGGGTTCAATTCCCGGCTGACGCATTTTGCGTCTAGATTTTATTTCTAGTCTATTAACTTCGGTTCTTGTGGTTCGTCCTTGAGACACGATTAGAAGAGCAATCCTTTATGGCCGGGTTAAGGGTTTTTGAGTTATTAAATCACAAGGGAAAAGCATATAATGGGACAGATACCCATATTTTGACCGCGGAAGTACCTTACGTTTAATAAATCTAACATTTCTGCTATCAGCGTCGGTGGTGTAAAAGTTAGCATTGTTGCCTTCCAAGCAATAGATCCAGGTTCGATTCCCGGCTGACGCATTTAAATATGAGGTTGTTGAATAATCATACCGAAATGTATTGAGGCAAAATTTGCCTCCATAATATTGGACTAGCCTAATTCTTTATTAGACTACCCCATTTGAAAATGTCCAGGTTCACATGCCAGTGCTTAGAGTGTGCTCAGGACTTTTATCATCAGTTGTTTCGCATTCTCCTATTTATTTAATGTCGCAATAATTGTCGAGTTTTGCATTGTCATTTTCTACGATAAATATTTGTAGTTAATCTTGTTGACGCCGTATTACGCCACAGAAAGATTAGGTCAGTTTTGTGCGTGCAATCTTGGCTTTTTCATTTGACAGGTGACAATAGAAGGGCAGAAAACACAAGAAAGCACAACAATTCCGCGCACGCATCTCCCTTTCTGCAAAGCGCTTTGGAGTTCTCTCCTCAGGTCGGTGGTGTAAAGGTTAGCATTGTTGCCTTCCAAGCAATAGATCCGGTTCAATTCCCGGCTGATGCATTTTGCTTCTAGATTTTATTTCTAGTCTATTAACTTCGGTTCTTGTGGTTCGTACTTGAGAGATGATTAGAAGAGCAATCCTTTATGGCCGGGTTAAGGGTTTTTGAGTTATCAAATCACAAGGGAAAAGCATATAATAGGTACGATGCCAATATTTTGACCGCGGAAGTACCTTACGTTTAATAAATCTAACATTTCTGCTATCAGCGTCGGTGGTGTAAAAGTTAGCATTGTTGCCTTCCAAGCAATAGATCCAGGTTCGATTCCCGGCCGACAAAGTTCAATATCAGGTTGTAGAATAATCATATTGAAATGTGTTGAGGCAAAATTTGCCTCCATAATATTGGAACACCTAATTCTTTATTAGACTACCCCATCTGAAAATGTCCAGGTTCACATGCCAGTGCTTAGTGCGTCCTCAGGACTTTTGATCTTCAGTTGTTTCGTATTCTCCCAAATATTTAATGTCACAATATCTGCCGACCTTCGCATTGTCATTTTCTACGATAAATATTTATAATTAATCTTGCGGACGTCGTATTACGCCGCAGAAAGATAAGTAGGTCAGTTTTGTGCGTGCAATCTTGGCATTTTCATTTGACATGAGACAATAGAAGGGCAGACAACACAATAAAGCACAACTATTCCGTGCACGCATCTCGCTATCTGCAAAGTACCTGAGAGTTCTCTCCTCAGCGTTGGTGGAGTAAAGGTTATCATTGTTGCCTTCCAAGCAATAGATCCGGTTATATTCCCGGCTGACGCATTTAAATATGGGTTGTTGAATAATCATAACGAAATGTATTGAGGCAAAATTTGCCTCCATGGTATTGGAACAGCCTAATTCTTTATTAGACTACCCCATCTGAAAATGTCCAGGTTCACATGCCAGTGCTTAGAGTGTGCTCAGGACTTTGATCATCAGTTGTTTCGTATTCTCCTATTTATTTAATGTCACAATAATTGTCGACTTTTGCATTGTCATTTTCTACGATAAATATTTGTAGTTAATCTTGCGGACGCCGTATTACGCCACAGAAAGATTAGGTCAGTTTCGTGCGTGCAATCTTGGCTTTTTCATTTGACAGGTGACAATAGAAGGGCAGAAATACAAGGAAGCGCAAGTATTGCGCGCACGCATCTCCCTTTCTGCAAAGTGCTTTGGAGTTCTCCTATCAGCGTCTGTGGTGTAAAGGTTAGCACTGTTGCCTTCCAAGCAATAGATCCGGGTTCAATTCCCGGCTGACGCATTTTCCTTCTAGATTATATTTCTAGTCTATTAACTTCGGTTCTTGTGGTTCGTACTTGAGGGATGATTAGAAGAGCAATCCTTTATGGCAGGGTTGAATTTTTTGAGTTATCAAGTCACAAGGGAAAAGCATATAACACGAAAGATGCCCATATTTTGATCGCGGAAATACCTTACGTTTAATAAATCTAACATTTCTGCTATCAGCGTCGGTGGTGTAAAGGTTAGCATTGTTGCCTTCCAAGCAATAGATCCGGGTTCGATTCTCGGCCGACGCATTTCAATATGAGGTTGTAGAATAATCATACCGAAAAGTATTGAGGCAAAATTTGTCTCCACAGTATTCGAACAGCCTAATTCTTTATTAGACTACCCCTTCTGAAAATGTCCAGGTTCACATGCCAGTGCTTAGAGTGTGATCAGGACTTTGATCTTCAGTTGTTTCGTATTCTCCCAAATATTTAATGTCACAATAATTGTCGACTTTCGCATTGTCATTTTCCGCGATAAATATTTGTAGTTAATCTTGCGGTCGTCGTATTACGCCGCAGAAAGATTAGGTCAGTTTTGTGCGTGCAATCTTGGCTCTTTCATTTGACAGGTGACAATAGAAGGGCAGAAAACACAAGAAAGCACAACAATTCCGCGCACGCATCTCCCTTTCTGCCAAGTGCTTTGGTGTTCTCTCCTCAGTGTCGGTGGTGTAAAGGTTAGCATTGTTGCCTTCCAAGCAATAGATCCGGGTTCAATTCCCGGCTGACGCATTTTGCGTCTAGATTTTATTTCTAGTCTATTAACTTCGGTTCTTGTGGTTCGTCCTTGAGACACGATTAGAAGAGCAATCCTTTATGGCCGGGTTAAGGGTTTTTGAGTTATTAAATCACAAGGGAAAAGCATATAATGGGACAGATACCCATATTTTGACCACGGAAGTACCTTACGTTTAATAAATCTAACATTTCTGCTATCAGCGTCGGTGGTGTAAAGGTTAGCATTGTTGCCTTCCAAGCAATAGATCCTGGTTTGATTCCCGGCTGACGGTTTCAATATGCGGTTGTAGAATAATCATACCTAAATGTATTGAGGCAAAATTTGCCTCCATAATATTGGAACAGCTTAATTCTTTATTAGACTACCCGATCTGAAAATGTCCAGGTTCACATGCCAGTGCTTAGAGTGTGCACAGGACTTTGATCATCAGTTGTTTCGTATTCTCGTATTTATTTAATGTCCCAATAATTGTCGACTTTTGCATTGTCATTTTCTACTATAAATATTTGTAGTTAATCTTGCGGACGTCGTATTACGCCACAGAAAGATTAGGTCAGTTTTGTGCGTGCAATCTTGGATTTTTCAGTTGACAGGTCACAATAGAAGGACAGAAAACACAAGAAAGCACAACAATTCCGCGCACGCATCTCCCTTACTGCAAAGTGCTTTGGAGTTCTCTCCTCAGCGTCGGTGGTGTAAAGGTTAGCATTGTTGCCTTCCAAGCAATAGATCCGGGTTCAATTCCCGGCTGACGCATTTTGCTTCTAGATTTTATTTCTTGTGGTTCGTCCTTGAGAGACAATTAGAAGAGCAATCCTTTATGGCCGGGTTAAGGGTTTTTGAGTTATCAAATCACAAGGGAAAAGCATATAATAGGAACGATGCCCATATTTTGAACGCGGAAGTACCTTACGTTTAATAAATCTAACATTTCTGCTATCAGCGTCCGTGGTGTAAAGGTTAGCATTGTTGCCTTCCAAGCAATAGATCCTGGTCCGATTCCCGGCCGACACAGTTCAATATGAGGTTGTAGAATAATCATACCGAAATGTATTGAGGAAAAATTTGCCTCCATAATATTGGAACAGCCTAATTCTTTATTAGACTACCCCATCTGAAAATATCCAGGTTCACATGCCAGTGCTTAGTGCGTCCTCAGGATTTTGATCTTCAGTTGTTTCGTATTCTCCCAAATATTTAATGTCACAATAACTGCCGACTTTCGCATTGTCATTTTCTACAATAAATATTTATAGTTAATTTTGCGGACGTCGTATTACGCCGCAGAAAGATAGGTAGGTCAGTTTTGTGCGTGCAATCTTGGCATTTTCATTTGACATGAGACAATAGAAGGGCAGACAACACAATAAAGCACAACTATTCCGTGCACGCATCTCGCTATCTGCAAAGTATCTGAGAGTTCTCTCATCAGCGTTGGTGGAGTAAAGGTTATCATTGTTGCCTTCCTAGCAATATATCCGGGTTCGATTCCCGGCTGACGCATTTAAATATGACGTTGTTGAATAATCATACGGAAATCTATTGAGGCAAAATTTGCCTCCATAATATTGGAACAGCCTAATTCTTTATTAGACTACCCTATCTGAAAATGTCCAGGTTCACATGCCAATGCTTAGAGTGTGCTTATGACCTTGATCATCAGTTGTTTCGTATTCGCCTATTTATTTAATGTCACAATAATTATCGACTTTTGCATTGTCATTTTCTACGATAAATATTTGTAGTTAATCTTGCGGACGTCGTATTACGCCACAGAAAGATTAGGTCAGTTTTGTGCGTGCAATCTTGGTTTTTTCATTTGACAGGTGACAATAGAAGGGCAGAAAACACAAGAAAGCCCAACAATTCCGCGCACGCATCTCCCTTTCTGCAAAGTGCTTTGGATTTCTCTCCTCAGCGTCGGTGGTGTAAAGGTTAGCATTGTTGCCTTCCAAGCAATACATCCGGGTTCAATTCCCGGCTGACGCATTTTGCTTCTAGATTTTGTTTCTAGTCTATTAACTTCGGTTCTTTTGGTTCGTCCTTGAGAGACGATTAGAAGAGCAATCCTTTATGGCCGGGTTAAGGGTTTTTGAGTTATCAAATCACAAGGGAAAAGCATATAATAGGAACGATGCCCATATTTTGACCGCGGAAGTACCTTACGTTTAATAAATCTAACATTTTTGCTATCAGCGTCGGTGGTGTAAAGGTTAGCATTGTTGCCTTCCAAGCAATAGATGCAGGTTCGATATGAGGTTGTAGAATAATCATACCGAAATGTATTGTGGCAAAATTTGCCTCCATAATATTGGAACAGCCTAATTCTTTATTAGACTACCCCATCTGAAAATGTCCAGGTTCACATGCCAGTGCTTAGTACGTCCTCAGGACTTTTGATCTTCAGTTGTTTCGTATTCTCCCAAATATTTAATGTCACAATAACTGCGGACCTTCGCATTGTCATTTTCTACGATAAATATTTATAGTTAGTCTTGCGGACGTCGTATTACGCCGCAGAAAGATAAGTAGGTCAGTTTTGTGCGTGCAATCTTGGCATTTTCATTTGACATGAGACAATAGAAGGGCAGACAACACAATAAAGCACAACTATTCCGTGCACGCATCTCGCTATCTGCGAGGTACCTGAGAGTTCTCTCATCAGCGTCGGTGGTGTAAATGTTAGCATTGTTGCCTTCCAAGCAATAGATCCAGGTTCGATTCCCGGCTGACGCATTTAAATATGAGGTTGTTGAATAATCATACCGAAATGTATTGAGGCAAAATTTGCCTCCATAATATTGGAATAGCCTAATTCTTTATTAGACTACCCCATCTGAAAATGTCCAGGTTCACATGCCAGTGCTTAGAGTGTGCTCAGGACTTTGATCATCAGTTGTTTCGCATTCTCCTATTTATTTAATGTCGCAATAATTGTCGACTTTTGCATTATCATTTTCTACGATAAATATTTGTAGTTAATCTTGTTGACGCCGTATTACGCCACAGAAAGATTAGGTCCGTTTTGTGCGTGCAATCTTGGCTTTTTCATTTGACAGGTGACAATAGAAGGGCAGAAAACACAAGAAAGCACAACAATTCCGCGCACGCATCTCCCTTTCTGCAAAGTGCTTTGGAGTTCTCCTATCAGCGTCTGTGGTGTAAAGGTTAGCACTGTTGCCTTCCAAGCAATAGATCCGGGTTCAATTCCCGGCTGACGCATTTTCCTTCTAGATTATATTTCTAGTCTATTAACTTCGGTTCTCGTGGTTCGTACTTGAGGGATGATTAGAAGAGCAATCCTTTATGGCAGGGTTGAATTTTTTGAGTTATCAAGTCACAAGGGAAAAGCATATAACACGAAAGATGCCCATATTTTGATCGCGGAAATACCTTACATTTAATAAATCTAACATTTCTGCTATCAGCGTCGGTGGTGTAAAGGTTAGCATTGTTGCCTTCCAAGCAATAGATCCGGGTTCGATTCTCGGCCGACACATTTCAATATGAGGTTGTAGAATAATCATATCGAAATGTATTCAGGCAAAATTTGTCTCCATAATATTGGAACAGCCTAATTCTCTATTAGACTACCCCTTCTCAGAATGTCCAGGTTCACATGCCACTGCTTAGAGTGTGCTCAGGACTTTGATCTTCAGTTGTTTCGTATTCTCCCAAATATTTAATGTCACAATAATTGTCGACCTTCGCATTGTCATTTTCTGCGATAAATATTTATAGTTAATCTTGCGGTCGTCGTATTACGCCGCAGAAAGATTAGGTCAGTTTTGTGCGTGCAATCTTGGCTCTTTCAATTGACAGGTGACAATAGAAGGGCAGAAAACACAAGAAAGCACAACAATTCCGCGCACGCATCTCCCTTTCTGCAAAGTGCTTTGGTGTTCTCTCCTCAGTGTCGGTGGTGTAAAGGTTAGCATTGTTGCCTTCCAAGCAATAGATCCGGGTTCAATTCCCGGCTGACGCATTTTGCTTCTAGATTTTATTTCTAGTCTATTAACTTCGGTTCTTGTGGTTCGTCCTTGAGACACGATTAGAAGAGCAATCCTTTATGGCCGGGTTAAGGGTTTTTGAGTTATTAAATCACAAGGGAAAAGCATATAATGGGACAGATACCCATATTTTGACCGCGGAAGTACCTTACGTTTAATAAATCTAACATTTCTGCTATCAGCGTCGGTGGTGTAAAGGTTAGCATTGTTGCCTTCCAAGCAATAGATCCGGGTTTGATTCCCGGCTGACGGTTTCAATATGCGGTTGTAGAATAATCATACCGAAATGTATTGAGGCAAAATTTGCCTCCATAATATTGGAACAGCTTAATTCTTTATTAGACTACCCGATCTGAAAATGTCCAGGTTCACATGCCAGTGCTTAGAGTGTGCGCAGGACTTTGATCATCAGTTGTTTCGTATTCTCCTATTTATTTAATGTCACAATAATTGTCGACTTTTGCATTGTCATTTTCGACTATAAATATTTGTAGTTAATCTTGCGGACGTCGTATTACGCCACAGAAAGATTAGGTCAGTTTTGTGCGTGCAATCTTGGATTTTTCAGTTGACAGGTCACAATAGAAGGACAGAAAACACAAGAAAGCACAACAATTCCGGGCACGCATGTCCCTTACTGCAAAGTGCTTTGGAGTTCTCTCCTCAGCGTCGGTGGTGTAAAGGTTAGCATTGTTGCCTTCCAAGCAATAGATCCGGGTTCAATTCCCTGCTGACGCAATTTGCTTCTAGATTTTATTTCTTGTGGTTCGTCCTTGAGAGACGATTAGAAGAGCAATCCTTTATGGCCGAGTTAAGGGTTTTTGAGTTATCAAATCACAAGGGAAAAGCATATAATAGGAACGATGCCCATATTTTGAACGCGGAAGTACCTTACGTTTAATAAATCTAACATTTCTGCTATCAGCGTCGGTGGTGTAAAGGTTAGCATTGTTGCCTTCCAAGCAATAGATCCGGGTTTGATTCCCGGCTGACGGTTTCAATATGCTGTTGTAGAATAATCATACCGAAATGTATTGAGGCAAAATTTGCCTCCATAATATTGGAACAGCTTAATTCTTTATTAGACTACCCGATCTGAAAATGTCCAGGTTCACATGCCAGTGCTTAGAGTGTGCGCAGGACTTTGATCATCAGTTGTTTCGTATTCTCCTATTTATTTAATGTCACAATAATTGTCGACTTTTGCATTGTCATTTTCGACTATAAATATTTGTAGTTAATCTTGCGGACGTCGTATTACGCCACAGAAAGATTAGGTCAGTTTTGTGCGTGCAATCTTGGATTTTTCAGTTGACAGGTCACAATAGAAGGACAGAAAACACAAGAAAGCACAACAATTCCGCGCACGCATCTCCCTTACTGCAAAGTGCTTTGGAGTTCTCTCCTCAGCGTCGGTGGTGTAAAGGTTAGCATTGTTGCCTTCCAAGCAATAGATCCGGGTTCAATTCCCGGCTGACGCAATTTGCTTCTAGATTTTATTTCTTGTGGTTCGTCCTTGAGAGACGATTAGAAGAGCAATCCTTTATGGCCGGGTTAAGGGTTTTTGAGTTATCAAATCACAAGGGAAAAGCATATAATAGGAACGATGCCCATATTTTGAACGCGGAAGTACCTTACGTTTAATAAATCTAACATTTCTGCTATCAGCGTCGGTGGTGTAAAGGTTAGCATTGTTGCCTTCCAAGCAATAGATCCTGGTCCGATCCCTGGCCGACACAGTTCAATATGAGGTTGTAGAATAATCATACCGAAATGTATTGAGGAAAAATTTGCTTCCATAATATTGGAACAGCCTAATTCTCTATTAGACTACCCCTTCTGAAAATGTCCAGGTTCACATCCGAATGCTTAGAGTGTAAACAGAAATTTTGATCTTCAGTTTTTTCGTATTCTACCAACTATTTGATCTGCCAATTATTGCTCAGTTTCGCAATGTGATTTTCTAAGATAAATATTTGTAGTTAGTATTGCGCACGCCGTATTACACCACAGATAGATTAGGTCAGTTTTGTGCGTGCAATCTTGGCTCTTTCATTTGACAGGTGACAATAGAAGGGCAGAAAACACAAGAAAGCACAACAATTCCGCGCACGCATCTCCCTTTCTGCAAAGTGCTTTGGTGTTCTCTCCTCAGCGTCGGTGGTGTAAAGGTTAGCATTGTTGCCTTCCAAGCAATAGATCCGGGTTCAATTCCCGGCTGACGCAATTTGCTTCTAGATTTTATTTCTTGTGGTTCGTCCTTGAGAGACGATTAGAAGAGCAATCCTTTATGGCCGAGTTAAGGGTTTTTGAGTTATCAAATCACAAGGGAAAAGCATATAATAGGAACGATGCCCATATTTTGAACGCGGAGGTACCTTACGTTTAATAAATCTAACATTTCTGCTATCAGCGTCGGTGGTGTAAAGGTTAGCATTGTTGCCTTCCAAGCAATAGATCCGGGTTTGATTCCCGGCTGACGGTTTCAATATGCTGTTGTAGAATAATCATACCGAAATGTATTGATGCAAAATTTGCCTCCATAATATTGGAACAGCTTAATTCTTTATTAGACTACCCGATCTGAAAATGTCCAGGTTCACATGCCAGTGCTTAGAGTGTGCGCAGGACTTTGATCATCAGTTGTTTCGTATTCTCCTATTTATTTAATGTCACAATAATTGTCGACTTTTGCATTGTCATTTTCGACTATAAATATTTGTAGTTAATCTTGCGGACGTCGTATTACGCCACAGAAAGATTAGGTCAGTTTTGTGCGTGCAATCTTGGATTTTTCAGTTGACAGGTCACAATAGAAGGACAGAAAACACAAGAAAGCACAACAATTCCGCGCACGCATCTCCCTTACTGCAAAGTGCTTTGGAGTTCTCTCCTCAGCGTCGGTGGTGTAAAGGTTAGCATTGTTGCCTTCCAAGCAATAGATCCGGGTTCAATTCCCGGCTGACGCAATTTGCTTCTAGATTTTATTTCTTGTGGTTCGTCCTTGAGAGACGATTAGAAGAGCAATCCTTTATGGCCGGGTTAAGGGTTTTTGAGTTATCAAATCACAAGGGAAAAGCATATAATAGGAACGATGCCCATATTTTGAACGCGGAAGTACCTTACGTTTAATAAATCTAACATTTCTGCTATCAGCGTCGGTGGTGTAAAGGTTAGCATTGTTGCCTTCCAAGCAATAGATCCTGGTCCGATCCCTGGCCGACACAGTTCAATATGAGGTTGTAGAATAATCATACCGAAATGTATTGAGGAAAAATTTGCCTCCATAATATTGGAACAGCCTAATTCTCTATTAGACTACCCCTTCTGAAAATGTCCAGGTTCACATCCGAATGCTTAGAGTGTAAACAGAAATTTTGATCTTCAGTTTTTTCGTATTCTACCAACTATTTGATCTGCCAATTATTGCTCAGTTTCGCAATGTGATTTTCTAAGATAAATATTTGTAGTTAGTATTGCGCACGCCGTATTACACCACAGAAAGATTAGGTCAGTTTTGTGCGTGCAATCTTGGCTCTTTCATTTGACAGGTGACAATAGAAGGGCAGAAAACACAAGAAAGCACAACAATTCCGCGCACGCATCTCCCTTTCTGCAAAGTGCTTTGGTGTTCTCTCCTCAGTGTCGGTGGTGTAAAGGTTAGCATTGTTGCCTTCCAAGCAATAGATCCGGGTTCAATTCCCGGCTGACGCATTTTGCTTCTAGATTTTATTTCTAGTCTATTAACTTCGGTTCTTGTGGTTCGTCCTTGAGACACGATTAGAAGAGCAATCCTTTATGGCCGGGTTAAGGGTTTTTGAGTTATTAAATCACAAGGGAAAAGCATATAATGGGACAGATACCCATATTTTGACCGCGGAAGTACCTTACGTTTAATAAATCTAACATTTCTGCTATCAGCGTCGGTGGTGTAAAGGTTAGCATTGTTGCCTTCCAAGCAATAGATCCGGGTTTGATTCCCGGCTGACGGTTTCAATATGCGGTTGTAGAATAATCATACCGAAATGTATTGAGGCAAAATTTGCCTCCATAATATTGGAACAGCTTAATTCTTTATTAGACTACCCGATCTGAAAATGTCCAGGTTCACATGCCAGTGCTTAGAGTGTGCGCAGGACTTTGATCATCAGTTGTTTCGTATTCTCCTATTTATTTAATGTCACAATAATTGTCGACTTTTGCATTGTCATTTTCGACTATAAATATTTGTAGTTAATCTTGCGGACGTCGTATTACGCCACAGAAAGATTAGGTCAGGTTTGTGCGTGCAATCTTGGATTTTTCATTTGACAGGTCACAATAGAAGGACAGAAAACACAAGAAAGCACAACAATTCCGGGCACGCATCTCCCTTACTGCAAAGTGCTTTGGAGTTCTCTCCTCAGCGTCGGTGGTGTAAAGGTTAGCATTGTTGCCTTCCAAGCAATAGATCCGGGTTCAATTCCCGGCTGACGCAATTTGCTTCTAGATTTTATTTCTTGTGGTTCGTCCTTGAGAGACGATTAGAAGAGCAATCCTTTATGGCCGGGTTAAGGGTTTTTGAGTTATCAAATCACAAGGGAAAAGCATATAATAGGAACGATGCCCATATTTTGAACGCGGAAGTACCTTACGTTTAATAAATCTAACATTTCTGCTATCAGCGTCGGTGGTGTAAAGGTTAGCATTGTTGCCTTCCAAGCAATAGATCCGGGTTTGATTCCCGGCTGACGGTTTCAATATGCGGTTGTAGAATAATCATACCGAAATGTATTGAGGCACAATTTGCCTCCATAATATTGGAACAGCTTAATTCTTTATTAGACTACCCGATCTGAAAATGTCCAGGTTCACATGCCAGTGCTTAGAGTGTGCGCAGGACTTTGATCATCAGTTGTTTCGTATTCTCCTATTTATTTAATGTCACAATAATTGTCGACTTTTGCATTGTCATTTTCGACTATAAATATTTGTAGTTAATCTTGCGGACGTCGTATTACGCCACAGAAAGATTAGGTCAGTTTTGTGCGTGCAATCTTGGATTTTTCAGTTGACAGGTCACAATAGAAGGACAGAAAACACAAGAAAGCACAACAATTCCGCGCACGCATCTCCCTTACTGCAAAGTGCTTTGGAGTTCTCTCTTCAGCGTCGGTGGTGTAAAGGTTAGCATTGTTGCCTTCCAAGCAATAGATCCGGGTTCAATTCCCGGCTGACGCAATTTGCTTCTAGATTTTATTTCTTGTGGTTCGTCTTTGAGAGACGATTAGAAGAGCAATCCTTTATGGCCGGTTTAAGGGTTTTTGAGTTATCAAATCACAAGGGAAAAGCATATAATAGGAACGATGCCCATATTTTGAACGCGGAAGTACCTTACGTTTAATAAATCTAACATTTCTGCTATCAGCGTCGGTGGTGTAAAGGTTAGCATTGTTGCCTTCCAAGCAATAGATCCTGGTCCGATCCCTGGCCGACACAGTTCAATATGAGGTTGTAGAATAATCATACTGAAATGTATTGAGGAAAAATTTGCCTCCATAATATTGGAACAGCCTAATTCTTTATTAGACTACCCCATCTGAAAATATCCAGGTTCACATGCCAGTGCTTAGTGCGTCCTCAGGATTTTGATCTTCAGTTGTTTCGTATTCTCCCAAATATTTAATGTCACAATAACTGCCGACCTTCGCAATGTCATTTTCTACAATAAATATTTATAGTTAATTTTGCGGACGTCGTATTACGCCACAGAAAGATAGGTAGGTCAGTTTTGTGCGTGCAATCTTGGCATTTTCATTTGACATGAGACAATAGAAGGGCAGACAACACAATAAAGCACAACTATTCCGTGCACGCATCTCGCTATCTGCAAAGTATCTGAGAGTTCTCTCATCAGCGTTGGTGGAGTAAAGATTATCATTGTTGCCTTCCTAGCAATAGATTCGGGTTCGATTCCCGGCTGACGCATTTAAATATGAGGTTGTTGAATAATCATACCGAAATGTATTGAGGCAAAATTTGCCTCCATAATTTTGGAACAGCCAAATTCTTTATTAGACTATCCCATCTGAAAATGTCCAGGTTCACATGCCAGTGCTTAGAGTGTGCTCAGGACTTTGATCATCAGTTGTTTCGTATTCTCCTATTTATTTAATGTCACAATAATTGTCGACTTTTCCATTGTCATTTTCTACGATAAATATTTGTAGTTAATCTTGCGGACGCCGTATTACGCCACAGAAAGATTAGGTCAGTTTTGTGCGTGCAATCTTGGCTTTTTCATTTGACAGGTGACAATAGAAGGGCAGAAAACACAAGAAAGCACAACAATTCCGCGCACGCATCTCCCTTTCTGCAAAGTGCTTTGGAGTTCTCTCCTCAGCGTCGGTGGTGTAAAGGTTAGCATTGTTGCTTTCCAAGCAATAGATCCGGGTTCAATTCCCGGCTGACGCATTTTGCTTCTAGATTTTATTTCTAGTCTATTAACTTCGGTTCTTGTGGTTCGTCCTTGAGAGACGATTAGAAGAACAACCCTTTATGGCTGGGTTAAGGGTTTTTGAGTTATCAAATCACAGGGGAAAAGCATATAATAGGAACGATGCCCATATTTTGACCGCGGAAGTACCTTACGTTTAATAAATCTAACATTTCTGCTATCAGCGTCGGTGGTGTAAAGGTTAACATTGTTGCCTTCCAAACAATAGATCCAAGTTCCATTCCCGGCCGACACAGTTCAATATGATTTTGTAGAATAATCATACCGAAATGTGTTGAGGCAAAATTTGCCTCCATAATATTGGAACAGCCTAATTCTTTATTAGACTACTCCATCTGAAAATGTCCAGGTTCACATACCAGTGCTTAGTGCGTCCTCAGGACTTTTGATCTTCAGTTGTTTCGTATTCTCCCAAATATTTAATGTCACAATAACTGCCGACCTTCGCATTGTCATTTTCTACAATAAATATTTATAGTTAATTTTGCGGACGTCGTATTACGCCGCAGAAAGATAGGTAGGTCAGTTTTGTGCGTGCAATCTTGGCATTTTCATTTGACATGAGACAATAGAAGGGCAGACAACACAATAAAGCACAACTACTCCGTGCACGCATCTCGCTATCTGCAAAGTATCTGAGAGTTCTCTCATCAGCGTTGGTGGAGTAAAGGTTATCATTGTTGCCTTCCTAGCAATAGATCCGGGTTCGATTCCCGGCTGACGCTTTTAATTATGAGGTTGTTGAATAATCATACCGCAATGTATTGAGGCAAAATTTGCCTCCATAATATTGGAACAGCCTAATTCTTTATTAGACTACCCCATCTGAAAATGTCCAGGTTCACATGCCAGCTGCTAGTGCCAGTCCTCAGCGGACTTGATCCATGCGCTTTCTCCAAATCCTCTCATT
>JASGCC010003723.1:0-22780 GCA_030067915.1 Hydractinia echinata | reverse complement strand
GTTAACTACGCGCACAGGCCTCTAAAGGCTGTAATATGGCCTTTTGCGGCCTAATAAGGCCTTACACGTAAATCACGTGCTTCCACGCGCCCGGCAGGCTACCATTGGTCTAGTGTTCCCAGTCGCAATGAACTACGACGTCCCAAGTCGTTTTCCTTGGCGCGTGGCTTTAGACACGTTAATACGCGCACAGGCCTCTAAAGGCTGTAATATGGCCTTTTGCGGCCTAATAAGGCCTTACACGTAAATCACGTGCTTCCACGCGCCAGGCTACCATTGGTCTAGTGTTCCTCGCAATGAACTACGACGTCCCAAGTCGTTTTCCTTGGCGCGTGGCTTTAGAACACCGTTAAACGCGCACAGGCCTCTAAAGGCTGTAATATGGCCTTTTGCGGCCTAATAAGGCCTTACACGTAAATCACGTGCTTCCACGCGCCCGGCAGGCTACCATTGGTCTAGTGTTCCCAGTCGCAATGAACTACGACGTCCCAAGTCGTTTTCCTTGGCGATGGCTTAGAAGACCGTCAATACGCGCACAGGCCTCTAAAGGCTGTAATATGGCCTTTTGCGCCTAATAAGGCCTTACACGTAAATCACGTGCTTCCACGCGCCCCGGCAGGCTACCATTGGTCTAGTGTTCCCAGTCGCAATGAACTACGACGTCCCAAGTCGTTTTCCTTGGCGCCATGGCATTAGAACACCGTTAACTACGCGCACAGGCCTCTAAAGGCTGTAATATGGCCTTTTGCGGCCTAATAAGGCCTTACACGTAAATCACGTGCTTCCACGCGCCCGGCAGGCTACCATTGGTCTAGTGTTCCCTCAATGAACTACGACGTCCCAAGTCGTTTTCCTTGGCGACGTGGCTTTAGAAGACCGTCAATACGCGCACAGGCCTCTAAAGGCTGTAATATGGCCTTTTGCGGCCTAATAAGGCCTTACACGTAAATCACGTGCTTCCACGCGCCCGGCAGGCTACCATTGGTCTAGTGTTCCCAGTCGCAATGAACTACGACGTCCCAAGTCGTTTTCCTTGGCGCGTGGCTTTAGAACACGTTAACTACGCGCACAGGCCTCTAAAGGCTGTAATATGGCCTTTTGCGGCCTAATAAGGCCTTACACGTAAATCACGTGCTTCCACGCGCCCCGGCAGGCTACCATTGGTCTAGTGTTCCCAGTCGCAATGAACTACGACGTCCCAAGTCGTTTTCCTTGGCGCGTGGCTTTAGAAGACCGTCAATACGCGCACAGGCCTCTAAAGGCTGTAATATGGCCTTTTGCGGCCTAATAAGGCCTTACACGTAAATCACGTGCTTCCACGCGCCCCGGCAGGCTACCATTGGTCTAGTGTTCCCAGTCGCAATGAACTACGACGTCCCAAGTCGTTTTCCTTGGCGCCATGGCTTTAGAACACCGTTAACTACGCGCACAGGCCTCTAAAGGCTGTAATATGGCCTTTTGCGGCCTAATAAGGCCTTACACGTAAATCACGTGCTTCCACGCGCCCCGGCAGGCTACCATTGGTCTAGTGTTCCCAGTCGCAATGAACTACGACGTCCCAAGTCGTTTTCCTTGGCGCCATGGCTTAGAAGACCGTTAACTACGCGCACAGGCCTCTAAAGGCTGTAATATGGCCTTTTGCGGCCTAATAAGGCCTTACACGTAAATCACGTGCTTCCACGCGCCCGGCAGGCTACCATTGGTCTAGTGTTCCCAGTCGCAATGAACTACGACGTCCCAAGTCGTTTTCCTTGGCGCATGGCTTAGAACCGTTAACTACGCGCACAGGCCTCTAAAGGCTGTAATATGGCCTTTTGCGGCCTAATAAGGCCTTACACGTAAATCACGTGCTTCCACGCGCCCGGCAGGCTACCATTGGTCTAGTGTTCATCTCAATGAACTACGACGTCCCAAGTCGTTTTCCTTGGCGATGGCTTAGAAGACCGTTAATACGCGCACAGGCCTCTAAAGGCTGTAATATGGCCTTTTGCGCCTAATAAGGCCTTACACGTAAATCACGTGCTTCCACGCGCCCGGCAGGCTACCATTGGTCTAGTGTTCCCAGTCGCAATGAACTACGACGTCCCAAGTCGTTTTCCTTGGCGCCATGGAGAACACCGTTAACTACGCGCACAGGCCTCTAAAGGCTGTAATATGGCCTTTTGCGGCCTAATAAGGCCCTTACACGTAAATCACGTGCTTCCACGCGCCCGGCAGGCTACCATTGGTCTAGTGTTCCCAGTCGCAATGAACTACGACGTCCCAAGTCGTTTTCCTTGGCGATGGCTTAGAAGACCGTCAATACGCGCACAGGCCTCTAAAGGCTGTAATATGGCCTTTTGCGGCCTAATAAGGCCTTACACGTAAATCACGTGCTTCCACGCGCCCCGGCAGGCTACCATTGGTCTAGTGTTCCCAGTCGCAATGAACTACGACGTCCCAAGTCGTTTTCCTTGGCGATGGCTTTAGAAGACCGTTAATACGCGCACAGGCCTCTAAAGGCTGTAATATGGCCTTTTGCGGCCTAATAAGGCCTTACACGTAAATCACGTGCTTCCACGCGCCCCGGCAGGCTACCATTGGTCTAGTGTTCCCAGTCGCAATGAACTACGACGTCCCAAGTCGTTTTCCTTGGCGCATGGCTTAGAACCGTTAATACGCGCACAGGCCTCTAAAGGCTGTAATATGGCCTTTTGCGGCCTAATAAGGCCTTACACGTAAATCACGTGCTTCCACGCGCCCGGCAGGCTACCATTGGTCTAGTGTTCCCAGTCGCAATGAACTACGACGTCCCAAGTCGTTTTCCTTGGCGCCTGGCTTAGAACACCGTTAACTACGCGCACAGGCCTCTAAAGGCTGTAATATGGCCTTTTGCGGCCTAATAAGGCCTTACACGTAAATCACGTGCTTCCACGCGCCCGGCAGGCTACCATTGGTCTAGTGTTCCCAGTCGCAATGAACTACGACGTCCCAAGTCGTTTTCCTTGGCGATGGCTTTAGAAACCGTTAATACGCGCACAGGCCTCTAAAGGCTGTAATATGGCCTTTTGCGGCCTAATAAGGCCTTACACGTAAATCACGTGCTTCCACGCGCCCGGCAGGCTACCATTGGTCTAGTGTTCCCAGTCGCAATGAACTACGACGTCCCAAGTCGTTTTCCTTGGCGCCATGGCTTAGAAACCGTTAACTACGCGCACAGGCCTCTAAAGGCTGTAATATGGCCTTTTGCGGCCTAATAAGGCCTTACACGTAAATCACGTGCTTCCACGCGCCGGCAGGCTACCATTGGTCTAGTGTTCCCAGTCGCAATGAACTACGACGTCCCAAGTCGTTTTCCTTGGCGCATGGCTTTAGAAGACCGTTAATACGCGCACAGGCCTCTAAAGGCTGTAATATGGCCTTTTGCGGCCTAATAAGGCCTTACACGTAAATCACGTGCTTCCACGCGCCCCGGCAGGCTACCATTGGTCTAGTGTTCCCAGTCGCAATGAACTACGACGTCCCAAGTCGTTTTCCTTGGCGCCATGGCTTAGAACACGTTAACTACGCGCACAGGCCTCTAAAGGCTGTAATATGGCCTTTTGCGGCCTAATAAGGCCTTACACGTAAATCACGTGCTTCCACGCGCCCCGGCAGGCTACCATTGGTCTAGTGTTCCCAGTCGCAATGAACTACGACGTCCCAAGTCGTTTTCCTTGGCGCATGGCTTAGACACGTTAACTACGCGCACAGGCCTCTAAAGGCTGTAATATGGCCTTTTGCGGCCTAATAAGGCCTTACACGTAAATCACGTGCTTCCACGCGCCCGGCAGGCTACCATTGGTCTAGTGTTCCCAGTCGCAATGAACTACGACGTCCCAAGTCGTTTTCCTTGGCGCGTGGCTTTAGAAGACCGTTAATACGCGCACAGGCCTCTAAAGGCTGTAATATGGCCTTTTGCGGCCTAATAAGGCCTTACACGTAAATCACGTGCTTCCACGCGCCCCGGCAGGCTACCATTGGTCTAGTGTTCCCAGTCGCAATGAACTACGACGTCCCAAGTCGTTTTCCTTGGCGCGTGGCTTTAGAACACCGTTAACTACGCGCACAGGCCTCTAAAGGCTGTAATATGGCCTTTTGCGGCCTAATAAGGCCTTACACGTAAATCACGTGCTTCCACGCGCCCGGCAGGCTACCATTGGTCTAGTGTTCCCAGTCGCAATGAACTACGACGTCCCAAGTCGTTTTCCTTGGCGCGTGGCTTAGAAGACCGTCAATACGCGCACAGGCCTCTAAAGGCTGTAATATGGCCTTTTGCGGCCTAATAAGGCCTTACACGTAAATCACGTGCTTCCACGCGCCCCGGCAGGCTACCATTGGTCTAGTGTTCCCAGTCGCAATGAACTACGACGTCCCAAGTCGTTTTCCTTGGCGACGTGGCTTTAGAACACCGTTAATACGCGCACAGGCCTCTAAAGGCTGTAATATGGCCTTTTGCGGCCTAATAAGGCCTTACACGTAAATCACGTGCTTCCACGCGCCCGGCAGGCTACCATTGGTCTAGTGTTCCCTCAATGAACTACGACGTCCCAAGTCGTTTTCCTTGGCGATGGCTTTAAAGACCGTCATACGCGCACAGGCCTCTAAAGGCTGTAATATGGCCTTTTGCGGCCTAATAAGGCCTTACACGTAAATCACGTGCTTCCACGCGCCCGGCAGGCTACCATTGGTCTAGTGTTCCCAGTCGCAATGAACTACGACGTCCCAAGTCGTTTTCCTTGGCGCGTGGCTTTGACACCGTTAATACGCGCACAGGCCTCTAAAGGCTGTAATATGGCCTTTTGCGGCCTAATAAGGCCTTACACGTAAATCACGTGCTTCCACGCGCCCGGCAGGCTACCATTGGTCTAGTGTTCCCAGTCGCAATGAACTACGACGTCCCAAGTCGTTTTCCTTGGCGATGGCTTAGAAGACCGTTAACTACGCGCACAGGCCTCTAAAGGCTGTAATATGGCCTTTTGCGGCCTAATAAGGCCTTACACGTAAATCACGTGCTTCCACGCGCCCCGGCAGGCTACCATTGGTCTAGTGTTCCCAGTCGCAATGAACTACGACGTCCCAAGTCGTTTTCCTTGGCGACGTGGCTTTAGAAGACCGTTAATACGCGCACAGGCCTCTAAAGGCTGTAATATGGCCTTTTGCGGCCTAATAAGGCCTTACACGTAAATCACGTGCTTCCACGCGCCCGGCAGGCTACCATTGGTCTAGTGTTCCCTCAATGAACTAC
This sequence comes from Hydractinia echinata, assembly GCA_030067915.1. NCBI lineage: Eukaryota > Metazoa > Cnidaria > Hydrozoa > Anthoathecata > Hydractiniidae > Hydractinia > Hydractinia echinata. The sequence goes on along the minus strand of JASGCC010003723.1, from coordinate 17,514 downwards.
GACGTCCCAAGTCGTTTTCCTTGGCGACGTGGCTTTAGAAGACCGTCAATACGCGCACAGGCCTCTAAAGGCTGTAATATGGCCTTTTGCGGCCTAATAAGGCCTTACACGTAAATCACGTGCTTCCACGCGCCCGGCAGGCTACCATTGGTCTAGTGTTCCCAGTCGCAATGAACTACGACGTCCCAAGTCGTTTTCCTTGGCGATGGCTTTAGAAGACCGTCAATACGCGCACAGGCCTCTAAAGGCTGTAATATGGCCTTTTGCGGCCTAATAAGGCCTTACACGTAAATCACGTGCTTCCACGCGCCCGGCAGGCTACCATTGGTCTAGTGTTCCCAGTCGCAATGAACTACGACGTCCCAAGTCGTTTTCCTTGGCGCATGGCTTAGAACACCGTTAATACGCGCACAGGCCTCTAAAGGCTGTAATATGGCCTTTTGCGGCCTAATAAGGCCTTACACGTAAATCACGTGCTTCCACGCGCCCGGCAGGCTACCATTGGTCTAGTGTTCCCAGTCGCAATGAACTACGACGTCCCAAGTCGTTTTCCTTGGCGCGTGGCTTAGAAACCGTCTACGCGCACAGGCCTCTAAAGGCTGTAATATGGCCTTTTGCGGCCTAATAAGGCCTTACACGTAAATCACGTGCTTCCACGCGCCCGGCAGGCTACCATTGGTCTAGTGTTCCCAGTCGCAATGAACTACGACGTCCCAAGTCGTTTTCCTTGGCGACGTGGCTTTAGAAGACCGTTAATACGCGCACAGGCCTCTAAAGGCTGTAATATGGCCTTTTGCGGCCTAATAAGGCCTTACACGTAAATCACGTGCTTCCACGCGCCCGGCAGGCTACCATTGGTCTAGTGTTCCCAGTCGCAATGAACTACGACGTCCCAAGTCGTTTTCCTTGGCGATGGCTTTAAAGACCGTTAATACGCGCACAGGCCTCTAAAGGCTGTAATATGGCCTTTTGCGGCCTAATAAGGCCTTACACGTAAATCACGTGCTTCCACGCGCCCCGGCAGGCTACCATTGGTCTAGTGTTCCCAGTCGCAATGAACTACGACGTCCCAAGTCGTTTTCCTTGGCGCTGGCTTTAGAACACCGTTAACTACGCGCACAGGCCTCTAAAGGCTGTAATATGGCCTTTTGCGGCCTAATAAGGCCTTACACGTAAATCACGTGCTTCCACGCGCCCGGCAGGCTACCATTGGTCTAGTGTTCCCAGTCGCAATGAACTACGACGTCCCAAGTCGTTTTCCTTGGCGATGGCTTAGAAGACCGTTAATACGCGCACAGGCCTCTAAAGGCTGTAATATGGCCTTTTGCGGCCTAATAAGGCCTTACACGTAAATCACGTGCTTCCACGCGCCCGGCAGGCTACCATTGGTCTAGTGTTCCCAGTCGCAATGAACTACGACGTCCCAAGTCGTTTTCCTTGGCGACGTGGCTTTAGAAGACCGTCAATACGCGCACAGGCCTCTAAAGGCTGTAATATGGCCTTTTGCGGCCTAATAAGGCCTTACACGTAAATCACGTGCTTCCACGCGCCCGGCAGGCTACCATTGGTCTAGTGTTCCAGTCGCAATGAACTACGACGTCCCAAGTCGTTTTCCTTGGCGATGGCTTTAGAAGACCGTTAATACGCGCACAGGCCTCTAAAGGCTGTAATATGGCCTTTTGCGGCCTAATAAGGCCTTACACGTAAATCACGTGCTTCCACGCGCCCGGCAGGCTACCATTGGTCTAGTGTTCCCAGTCGCAATGAACTACGACGTCCCAAGTCGTTTTCCTTGGCGACGTGGCTTTAGAAGACCGTTAATACGCGCACAGGCCTCTAAAGGCTGTAATATGGCCTTTTGCGGCCTAATAAGGCCTTACACGTAAATCACGTGCTTCCACGCGCCCCGGCAGGCTACCATTGGTCTAGTGTTCCCAGTCGCAATGAACTACGACGTCCCAAGTCGTTTTCCTTGGCGCCATGGCTTAGAACACGTTAACTACGCGCACAGGCCTCTAAAGGCTGTAATATGGCCTTTTGCGGCCTAATAAGGCCTTACACGTAAATCACGTGCTTCCACGCGCCCCGGCAGGCTACCATTGGTCTAGTGTTCCCAGTCGCAATGAACTACGACGTCCCAAGTCGTTTTCCTTGGCGATGGCTTTAGAAGACCGTTAATACGCGCACAGGCCTCTAAAGGCTGTAATATGGCCTTTTGCGGCCTAATAAGGCCTTACACGTAAATCACGTGCTTCCACGCGCCCGGCAGGCTACCATTGGTCTAGTGTTCCCAGTCGCAATGAACTACGACGTCCCAAGTCGTTTTCCTTGGCGCATGGCTTAGACACCGTTAATACGCGCACAGGCCTCTAAAGGCTGTAATATGGCCTTTTGCGGCCTAATAAGGCCTTACACGTAAATCACGTGCTTCCACGCGCCCGGCAGGCTACCATTGGTCTAGTGTTCCCAGTCGCAATGAACTACGACGTCCCAAGTCGTTTTCCTTGGCGCCATGGCTTTAGAACACCGTTAACTACGCGCACAGGCCTCTAAAGGCTGTAATATGGCCTTTTGCGGCCTAATAAGGCCTTACACGTAAATCACGTGCTTCCACGCGCCCGGCAGGCTACCATTGGTCTAGTGTTCCCAGTCGCAATGAACTACGACGTCCCAAGTCGTTTTCCTTGGCGCATGGCTTAGAAACCGTTAACTACGCGCACAGGCCTCTAAAGGCTGTAATATGGCCTTTTGCGGCCTAATAAGGCCTTACACGTAAATCACGTGCTTCCACGCGCCCGGCAGGCTACCATTGGTCTAGTGTTCCCAGTCGCAATGAACTACGACGTCCCAAGTCGTTTTCCTTGGCGCATGGCTTAGACACCGTTAACTACGCGCACAGGCCTCTAAAGGCTGTAATATGGCCTTTTGCGGCCTAATAAGGCCTTACACGTAAATCACGTGCTTCCACGCGCCCCGGCAGGCTACCATTGGTCTAGTGTTCCCTCAATGAACTACGACGTCCCAAGTCGTTTTCCTTGGCGATGGCTTTAGAAGACCGTTAATACGCGCACAGGCCTCTAAAGGCTGTAATATGGCCTTTTGCGGCCTAATAAGGCCTTACACGTAAATCACGTGCTTCCACGCGCCCCGGCAGGCTACCATTGGTCTAGTGTTCCCAGTCGCAATGAACTACGACGTCCCAAGTCGTTTTCCTTGGCGCATGGCTTAGACACGTTAACTACGCGCACAGGCCTCTAAAGGCTGTAATATGGCCTTTTGCGGCCTAATAAGGCCTTACACGTAAATCACGTGCTTCCACGCGCCCGGCAGGCTACCATTGGTCTAGTGTTCCCAGTCGCAATGAACTACGACGTCCCAAGTCGTTTTCCTTGGCGCCATGGCTTAGAAGACCGTTAACTACGCGCACAGGCCTCTAAAGGCTGTAATATGGCCTTTTGCGGCCTAATAAGGCCTTACACGTAAATCACGTGCTTCCACGCGCCCGGCAGGCTACCATTGGTCTAGTGTTCCCAGTCGCAATGAACTACGACGTCCCAAGTCGTTTTCCTTGGCGCATGGCTTAGAACACCGTTAACTACGCGCACAGGCCTCTAAAGGCTGTAATATGGCCTTTTGCGGCCTAATAAGGCCTTACACGTAAATCACGTGCTTCCACGCGCCCCGGCAGGCTACCATTGGTCTAGTGTTCCCAGTCGCAATGAACTACGACGTCCCAAGTCGTTTTCCTTGGCGCATGGCTTTACACCGTTAATACGCGCACAGGCCTCTAAAGGCTGTAATATGGCCTTTTGCGGCCTAATAAGGCCTTACACGTAAATCACGTGCTTCCACGCGCCCGGCAGGCTACCATTGGTCTAGTGTTCCCAGTCGCAATGAACTACGACGTCCCAAGTCGTTTTCCTTGGCGATGGCTTTAGAAGACCGTTAATACGCGCACAGGCCTCTAAAGGCTGTAATATGGCCTTTTGCGGCCTAATAAGGCCTTACACGTAAATCACGTGCTTCCACGCGCCCGGCAGGCTACCATTGGTCTAGTGTTCCCAGTCGCAATGAACTACGACGTCCCAAGTCGTTTTCCTTGGCGCGTGGCTTTAGAACACCGTTAATACGCGCACAGGCCTCTAAAGGCTGTAATATGGCCTTTTGCGGCCTAATAAGGCCTTACACGTAAATCACGTGCTTCCACGCGCCCGGCAGGCTACCATTGGTCTAGTGTTCCCAGTCGCAATGAACTACGACGTCCCAAGTCGTTTTCCTTGGCGATGGCTTAGAAGACCGTCAATACGCGCACAGGCCTCTAAAGGCTGTAATATGGCCTTTTGCGGCCTAATAAGGCCTTACACGTAAATCACGTGCTTCCACGCGCCCGGCAGGCTACCATTGGTCTAGTGTTCCCAGTCGCAATGAACTACGACGTCCCAAGTCGTTTTCCTTGGCGACGTGGCTTTAGAAGACCGTCTACGCGCACAGGCCTCTAAAGGCTGTAATATGGCCTTTTGCGGCCTAATAAGGCCTTACACGTAAATCACGTGCTTCCACGCGCCCGGCAGGCTACCATTGGTCTAGTGTTCAGTCGCAATGAACTACGACGTCCCAAGTCGTTTTCCTTGGCGACGTGGCTTTAGAAGACCGTCAATACGCGCACAGGCCTCTAAAGGCTGTAATATGGCCTTTTGCGGCCTAATAAGGCCTTACACGTAAATCACGTGCTTCCACGCGCCCCGGCAGGCTACCATTGGTCTAGTGTTCCCAGTCGCAATGAACTACGACGTCCCAAGTCGTTTTCCTTGGCGACGTGGCTTTAGAAGACCGTCAATACGCGCACAGGCCTCTAAAGGCTGTAATATGGCCTTTTGCGGCCTAATAAGGCCTTACACGTAAATCACGTGCTTCCACGCGCCCGGCAGGCTACCATTGGTCTAGTGTTCCCAGTCGCAATGAACTACGACGTCCCAAGTCGTTTTCCTTGGCGCCATGGCTTAGAACACCGTTAATACGCGCACAGGCCTCTAAAGGCTGTAATATGGCCTTTTGCGGCCTAATAAGGCCTTACACGTAAATCACGTGCTTCCACGCGCCCGGCAGGCTACCATTGGTCTAGTGTTCCCAGTCGCAATGAACTACGACGTCCCAAGTCGTTTTCCTTGGCGATGGCTTTAGAACCGTAATACGCGCACAGGCCTCTAAAGGCTGTAATATGGCCTTTTGCGGCCTAATAAGGCCTTACACGTAAATCACGTGCTTCCACGCGCCCGGCAGGCTACCATTGGTCTAGTGTTCCCAGTCGCAATGAACTACGACGTCCCAAGTCGTTTTCCTTGGCGATGGCTTAGAAGACCGTTAATACGCGCACAGGCCTCTAAAGGCTGTAATATGGCCTTTTGCGGCCTAATAAGGCCTTACACGTAAATCACGTGCTTCCACGCGCCCCGGCAGGCTACCATTGGTCTAGTGTTCCCAGTCGCAATGAACTACGACGTCCCAAGTCGTTTTCCTTGGCGACGTGGCTTTAGAAGACCGTCAATACGCGCACAGGCCTCTAAAGGCTGTAATATGGCCTTTTGCGGCCTAATAAGGCCTTACACGTAAATCACGTGCTTCCACGCGCCCGGCAGGCTACCATTGGTCTAGTGTTCCCTCAATGAACTACGACGTCCCAAGTCGTTTTCCTTGGCGACGTGGCTTTAGAAGACCGTTAATACGCGCACAGGCCTCTAAAGGCTGTAATATGGCCTTTTGCGGCCTAATAAGGCCTTACACGTAAATCACGTGCTTCCACGCGCCCGGCAGGCTACCATTGGTCTAGTGTTCCCAGTCGCAATGAACTACGACGTCCCAAGTCGTTTTCCTTGGCGACGTGGCTTTAGAAGACCGTTAATACGCGCACAGGCCTCTAAAGGCTGTAATATGGCCTTTTGCGGCCTAATAAGGCCTTACACGTAAATCACGTGCTTCCACGCGCCCGGCAGGCTACCATTGGTCTAGTGTTCCCAGTCGCAATGAACTACGACGTCCCAAGTCGTTTTCCTTGGCGCCATGGCTTAGAACACCGTTAATACGCGCACAGGCCTCTAAAGGCTGTAATATGGCCTTTTGCGGCCTAATAAGGCCTTACACGTAAATCACGTGCTTCCACGCGCCCGGCAGGCTACCATTGGTCTAGTGTTCCCAGTCGCAATGAACTACGACGTCCCAAGTCGTTTTCCTTGGCGATGGCTTTAGAAACCGTTAATACGCGCACAGGCCTCTAAAGGCTGTAATATGGCCTTTTGCGGCCTAATAAGGCCTTACACGTAAATCACGTGCTTCCACGCGCCCGGCAGGCTACCATTGGTCTAGTGTTCCCAGTCGCAATGAACTACGACGTCCCAAGTCGTTTTCCTTGGCGCATGGCTTAGAACACCGTTAATACGCGCACAGGCCTCTAAAGGCTGTAATATGGCCTTTTGCGGCCTAATAAGGCCTTACACGTAAATCACGTGCTTCCACGCGCCCGGCAGGCTACCATTGGTCTAGTGTTCCCAGTCGCAATGAACTACGACGTCCCAAGTCGTTTTCCTTGGCGACGTGGCTTTAGAAGACCGTCAATACGCGCACAGGCCTCTAAAGGCTGTAATATGGCCTTTTGCGGCCTAATAAGGCCTTACACGTAAATCACGTGCTTCCACGCGCCGGCAGGCTACCATTGGTCTAGTGTTCCCAGTCGCAATGAACTACGACGTCCCAAGTCGTTTTCCTTGGCGACGTGGCTTTAGAAGACCGTCAATACGCGCACAGGCCTCTAAAGGCTGTAATATGGCCTTTTGCGGCCTAATAAGGCCTTACACGTAAATCACGTGCTTCCACGCGCCCGGCAGGCTACCATTGGTCTAGTGTTCCCAGTCGCAATGAACTACGACGTCCCAAGTCGTTTTCCTTGGCGCCATGGCTTAGAACACCGTTAACTACGCGCACAGGCCTCTAAAGGCTGTAATATGGCCTTTTGCGGCCTAATAAGGCCCTTACACGTAAATCACGTGCTTCCACGCGCCCGGCAGGCTACCATTGGTCTAGTGTTCCCAGTCGCAATGAACTACGACGTCCCAAGTCGTTTTCCTTGGCGATGGCTTTAGAAGACCGTCAATACGCGCACAGGCCTCTAAAGGCTGTAATATGGCCTTTTGCGGCCTAATAAGGCCTTACACGTAAATCACGTGCTTCCACGCGCCCGGCAGGCTACCATTGGTCTAGTGTTCCCAGTCGCAATGAACTACGACGTCCCAAGTCGTTTTCCTTGGCGATGGCTTAGAACACGTTAATACGCGCACAGGCCTCTAAAGGCTGTAATATGGCCTTTTGCGGCCTAATAAGGCCTTACACGTAAATCACGTGCTTCCACGCGCCCCGGCAGGCTACCATTGGTCTAGTGTTCCCAGTCGCAATGAACTACGACGTCCCAAGTCGTTTTCCTTGGCGCCATGGCTTAGAACACCGTTAATACGCGCACAGGCCTCTAAAGGCTGTAATATGGCCTTTTGCGGCCTAATAAGGCCTTACACGTAAATCACGTGCTTCCACGCGCCCCGGCAGGCTACCATTGGTCTAGTGTTCCCAGTCGCAATGAACTACGACGTCCCAAGTCGTTTTCCTTGGCGCCATGGCTTAGAACACCGTTAATACGCGCACAGGCCTCTAAAGGCTGTAATATGGCCTTTTGCGGCCTAATAAGGCCTTACACGTAAATCACGTGCTTCCACGCGCCCGGCAGGCTACCATTGGTCTAGTGTTCCCAGTCGCAATGAACTACGACGTCCCAAGTCGTTTTCCTTGGCGCATGGCTTAGACACCGTTAATACGCGCACAGGCCTCTAAAGGCTGTAATATGGCCTTTTGCGGCCTAATAAGGCCTTACACGTAAATCACGTGCTTCCACGCGCCCGGCAGGCTACCATTGGTCTAGTGTTCCCTCAATGAACTACGACGTCCCAAGTCGTTTTCCTTGGCGATGGCTTAGAAGACCGTTAATACGCGCACAGGCCTCTAAAGGCTGTAATATGGCCTTTTGCGGCCTAATAAGGCCTTACACGTAAATCACGTGCTTCCACGCGCCCCGGCAGGCTACCATTGGTCTAGTGTTCCCAGTCGCAATGAACTACGACGTCCCAAGTCGTTTTCCTTGGCGCGTGGCTTTAGAACACCGTTAATACGCGCACAGGCCTCTAAAGGCTGTAATATGGCCTTTTGCGGCCTAATAAGGCCTTACACGTAAATCACGTGCTTCCACGCGCCCGGCAGGCTACCATTGGTCTAGTGTTCCCAGTCGCAATGAACTACGACGTCCCAAGTCGTTTTCCTTGGCGATGGCTTAGAAGACCGTTAATACGCGCACAGGCCTCTAAAGGCTGTAATATGGCCTTTTGCGGCCTAATAAGGCCTTACACGTAAATCACGTGCTTCCACGCGCCCGGCAGGCTACCATTGGTCTAGTGTTCCCAGTCGCAATGAGTCGTTTTCCTTGGCGCCATGGCTTAGAACCCGTTAACTACGCGCACAGGCCTCTAAAGGCTGTAATATGGCCTTTTGCGGCCTAATAAGGCCTTACACGTAAATCACGTGCTTCCACGCGCCCGGCAGGCTACCATTGGTCTAGTGTTCCCAGTCGCAATGAACTACGACGTCCCAAGTCGTTTTCCTTGGCGCATGGCTTAGACACCGTTAATACGCGCACAGGCCTCTAAAGGCTGTAATATGGCCTTTTGCGGCCTAATAAGGCCTTACACGTAAATCACGTGCTTCCACGCGCCCGGCAGGCTACCATTGGTCTAGTGTTCCCAGTCGCAATGAACTACGACGTCCCAAGTCGTTTTCCTTGGCGACGTGGCTTTAGAAGACCGTTAATACGCGCACAGGCCTCTAAAGGCTGTAATATGGCCTTTTGCGGCCTAATAAGGCCTTACACGTAAATCACGTGCTTCCACGCGCCCGGCAGGCTACCATTGGTCTAGTGTTCCCAGTCGCAATGAACTACGACGTCCCAAGTCGTTTTCCTTGGCGCGTGGCTTAGAACACCGTTAATACGCGCACAGGCCTCTAAAGGCTGTAATATGGCCTTTTGCGGCCTAATAAGGCCTTACACGTAAATCACGTGCTTCCACGCGCCCGGCAGGCTACCATTGGTCTAGTGTTCCCAGTCGCAATGAACTACGACGTCCCAAGTCGTTTTCCTTGGCGCCATGGCTTAGAACACCGTTAACTACGCGCACAGGCCTCTAAAGGCTGTAATATGGCCTTTTGCGGCCTAATAAGGCCTTACACGTAAATCACGTGCTTCCACGCGCCCCGGCAGGCTACCATTGGTCTAGTGTTCCCAGTCGCAATGAACTACGACGTCCCAAGTCGTTTTCCTTGGCGCCATGGCTTAGAACACCGTTAATACGCGCACAGGCCTCTAAAGGCTGTAATATGGCCTTTTGCGGCCTAATAAGGCCTTACACGTAAATCACGTGCTTCCACGCGCCCGGCAGGCTACCATTGGTCTAGTGTTCCCAGTCGCAATGAACTACGACGTCCCAAGTCGTTTTCCTTGGCGCCATGGCTTAGAACACCGTTAATACGCGCACAGGCCTCTAAAGGCTGTAATATGGCCTTTTGCGGCCTAATAAGGCCTTACACGTAAATCACGTGCTTCCACGCGCCCGGCAGGCTACCATTGGTCTAGTGTTCCCAGTCGCAATGAACTACGACGTCCCAAGTCGTTTTCCTTGGCGCATGGCTTTAGAACACCGTTAATACGCGCACAGGCCTCTAAAGGCTGTAATATGGCCTTTTGCGGCCTAATAAGGCCTTACACGTAAATCACGTGCTTCCACGCGCCCGGCAGGCTACCATTGGTCTAGTGTTCCCAGTCGCAATGAACTACGACGTCCCAAGTCGTTTTCCTTGGCGACGTGGCTTTAGAAACCGTTAATACGCGCACAGGCCTCTAAAGGCTGTAATATGGCCTTTTGCGGCCTAATAAGGCCTTACACGTAAATCACGTGCTTCCACGCGCCCCGGCAGGCTACCATTGGTCTAGTGTTCCCAGTCGCAATGAACTACGACGTCCCAAGTCGTTTTCCTTGGCGCATGGCTTAGACACCGTTAATACGCGCACAGGCCTCTAAAGGCTGTAATATGGCCTTTTGCGGCCTAATAAGGCCTTACACGTAAATCACGTGCTTCCACGCGCCCCGGCAGGCTACCATTGGTCTAGTGTTCCCAGTCGCAATGAACTACGACGTCCCAAGTCGTTTTCCTTGGCGCTGGCTTAGAACACGTTAACTACGCGCACAGGCCTCTAAAGGCTGTAATATGGCCTTTTGCGGCCTAATAAGGCCTTACACGTAAATCACGTGCTTCCACGCGCCCCGGCAGGCTACCATTGGTCTAGTGTTCCCAGTCGCAATGAACTACGACGTCCCAAGTCGTTTTCCTTGGCGCGTGGCTTAGAAACCGTTAATACGCGCACAGGCCTCTAAAGGCTGTAATATGGCCTTTTGCGGCCTAATAAGGCCTTACACGTAAATCACGTGCTTCCACGCGCCCGGCAGGCTACCATTGGTCTAGTGTTCCCAGTCGCAATGAACTACGACGTCCCAAGTCGTTTTCCTTGGCGCCATGGCTTAGAAACCGTTAATACGCGCACAGGCCTCTAAAGGCTGTAATATGGCCTTTTGCGGCCTAATAAGGCCTTACACGTAAATCACGTGCTTCCACGCGCCCGGCAGGCTACCATTGGTCTAGTGTTCCCAGTCGCAATGAACTACGACGTCCCAAGTCGTTTTCCTTGGCGCATGGCTTAGACACCGTTAATACGCGCACAGGCCTCTAAAGGCTGTAATATGGCCTTTTGCGGCCTAATAAGGCCTTACACGTAAATCACGTGCTTCCACGCGCCCCGGCAGGCTACCATTGGTCTAGTGTTCCCAGTCAATGAACTACGACGTCCCAAGTCGTTTTCCTTGGCGATGGCTTTAGAAGACCGTTAATACGCGCACAGGCCTCTAAAGGCTGTAATATGGCCTTTTGCGGCCTAATAAGGCCTTACACGTAAATCACGTGCTTCCACGCGCCCGGCAGGCTACCATTGGTCTAGTGTTCCCAGTCGCAATGAACTACGACGTCCCAAGTCGTTTTCCTTGGCGCGTGGCTTAGAACACGTTAATACGCGCACAGGCCTCTAAAGGCTGTAATATGGCCTTTTGCGGCCTAATAAGGCCTTACACGTAAATCACGTGCTTCCACGCGCCCGGCAGGCTACCATTGGTCTAGTGTTCCCAGTCGCAATGAACTACGACGTCCCAAGTCGTTTTCCTTGGCGCATGGCTTAGAACACCGTTAATACGCGCACAGGCCTCTAAAGGCTGTAATATGGCCTTTTGCGGCCTAATAAGGCCTTACACGTAAATCACGTGCTTCCACGCGCCCGGCAGGCTACCATTGGTCTAGTGTTCCCAGTCGCAATGAACTACGACGTCCCAAGTCGTTTTCCTTGGCGACGTGGCTTTAGAAACCGTTAATACGCGCACAGGCCTCTAAAGGCTGTAATATGGCCTTTTGCGGCCTAATAAGGCCTTACACGTAAATCACGTGCTTCCACGCGCCCGGCAGGCTACCATTGGTCTAGTGTTCCCAGTCGCAATGAACTACGACGTCCCAAGTCGTTTTCCTTGGCGCATGGCTTAGACACCGTTAATACGCGCACAGGCCTCTAAAGGCTGTAATATGGCCTTTTGCGGCCTAATAAGGCCTTACACGTAAATCACGTGCTTCCACGCGCCCGGCAGGCTACCATTGGTCTAGTGTTCCCAGTCGCAATGAACTACGACGTCCCAAGTCGTTTTCCTTGGCGCGTGGCTTTAGAAGACCGTTAATACGCGCACAGGCCTCTAAAGGCTGTAATATGGCCTTTTGCGGCCTAATAAGGCCTTACACGTAAATCACGTGCTTCCACGCGCCCGGCAGGCTACCATTGGTCTAGTGTTCCCAGTCGCAATGAACTACGACGTCCCAAGTCGTTTTCCTTGGCGCTGGCTTTAGAACACCGTTAACTACGCGCACAGGCCTCTAAAGGCTGTAATATGGCCTTTTGCGGCCTAATAAGGCCTTACACGTAAATCACGTGCTTCCACGCGCCCGGCAGGCTACCATTGGTCTAGTGTTCCCAGTCGCAATGAACTACGACGTCCCAAGTCGTTTTCCTTGGCGACGTGGCTTTAGAAGACCGTCAATACGCGCACAGGCCTCTTTTGGCCTTTTGCCTAATAAGGCCTTACACGTAAATCACGTGCTTCCACGCGCCCGGCAGGCTACCATTGGTCTAGTGTTCCCAGTCGCAATGAACTACGACGTCCCAAGTCGTTTTCCTTGGCGCCATGGCTTAGAACACCGTTAACTACGCGCACAGGCCTCTAAAGGCTGTAATATGGCCTTTTGCGCCTAATAAGGCCTTACACGTAAATCACGTGCTTCCACGCGCCCGGCAGGCTACCATTGGTCTAGTGTTCCCAGTCGCAATGAACTACGACGTCCCAAGTCGTTTTCCTTGGCGCCATGGCTTAGAACACCGTTAATACGCGCACAGGCCTCTAAAGGCTGTAATATGGCCTTTTGCGGCCTAATAAGGCCTTACACGTAAATCACGTGCTTCCACGCGCCCCGGCAGGCTACCATTGGTCTAGTGTTCCCAGTCGCAATGAACTACGACGTCCCAAGTCGTTTTCCTTGGCGCATGGCTTAGAACACCGTTAATACGCGCACAGGCCTCTAAAGGCTGTAATATGGCCTTTTGCGGCCTAATAAGGCCTTACACGTAAATCACGTGCTTCCACGCGCCCGGCAGGCTACCATTGGTCTAGTGTTCCCAGTCGCAATGAACTACGACGTCCCAAGTCGTTTTCCTTGGCGACGTGGCTTTAGAAGACCGTCAATACGCGCACAGGCCTCTAAAGGCTGTAATATGGCCTTTTGCGGCCTAATAAGGCCTTACACGTAAATCACGTGCTTCCACGCGCCCGGCAGGCTACCATTGGTCTAGTGTTCCCAGTCGCAATGAACTACGACGTCCCAAGTCGTTTTCCTTGGCGCATGGCTTAGACACCGTTAATACGCGCACAGGCCTCTAAAGGCTGTAATATGGCCTTTTGCGGCCTAATAAGGCCTTACACGTAAATCACGTGCTTCCACGCGCCCCGGCAGGCTACCATTGGTCTAGTGTTCCCAGTCGCAATGAACTACGACGTCCCAAGTCGTTTTCCTTGGCGCCATGGCTTAGAACACCGTTAACTACGCGCACAGGCCTCTAAAGGCTGTAATATGGCCTTTTGCGGCCTAATAAGGCCTTACACGTAAATCACGTGCTTCCACGCGCCCGGCAGGCTACCATTGGTCTAGTGTTCCCAGTCGCAATGAACTACGACGTCCCAAGTCGTTTTCCTTGGCGCATGGCTTTAGACACCGTTAATACGCGCACAGGCCTCTAAAGGCTGTAATATGGCCTTTTGCGGCCTAATAAGGCCTTACACGTAAATCACGTGCTTCCACGCGCCCCGGCAGGCTACCATTGGTCTAGTGTTCCCTCAATGAACTACGACGTCCCAAGTCGTTTTCCTTGGCGCCATGGCTTTAGAAGACCGTCTACGCGCACAGGCCTCTAAAGGCTGTAATATGGCCTTTTGCGGCCTAATAAGGCCTTACACGTAAATCACGTGCTTCCACGCGCCCCGGCAGGCTACCATTGGTCTAGTGTTCCCAGTCGCAATGAACTACGACGTCCCAAGTCGTTTTCCTTGGCGCCATGGCTTAGAACACCGTTAATACGCGCACAGGCCTCTAAAGGCTGTAATATGGCCTTTTGCGGCCTAATAAGGCCTTACACGTAAATCACGTGCTTCCACGCGCCCGGCAGGCTACCATTGGTCTAGTGTTCCCAGTCGCAATGAACTACGACGTCCCAAGTCGTTTTCCTTGGCGCGTGGCTTTAGAACACGTTAATACGCGCACAGGCCTCTAAAGGCTGTAATATGGCCTTTTGCGGCCTAATAAGGCCTTACACGTAAATCACGTGCTTCCACGCGCCCGGCAGGCTACCATTGGTCTAGTGTTCCCAGTCGCAATGAACTACGACGTCCCAAGTCGTTTTCCTTGGCGATGGCTTTAGAAGACCGTTAATACGCGCACAGGCCTCTAAAGGCTGTAATATGGCCTTTTGCGGCCTAATAAGCCTTACACGTAAATCACGTGCTTCCACGCGCCCGGCAGGCTACCATTGGTCTAGTGTTCCCAGTCGCAATGAACTACGACGTCCCAAGTCGTTTTCCTTGGCGCATGGCTTAGAACACGTTAATACGCGCACAGGCCTCTAAAGGCTGTAATATGGCCTTTTGCGGCCTAATAAGGCCTTACACGTAAATCACGTGCTTCCACGCGCCCCGGCAGGCTACCATTGGTCTAGTGTTCCCAGTCGCAATGAACTACGACGTCCCAAGTCGTTTTCCTTGGCGCCATGGCTTAGACACCGTTAATACGCGCACAGGCCTCTAAAGGCTGTAATATGGCCTTTTGCGGCCTAATAAGGCCTTACACGTAAATCACGTGCTTCCACGCGCCCCGGCAGGCTACCATTGGTCTAGTGTTCCCAGTCGCAATGAACTACGACGTCCCAAGTCGTTTTCCTTGGCGCGTGGCTTAGAAGACCGTCAATACGCGCACAGGCCTCTAAAGGCTGTAATATGGCCTTTTGCGGCCTAATAAGGCCTTACACGTAAATCACGTGCTTCCACGCGCCCCGGCAGGCTACCATTGGTCTAGTGTTCCCAGTCGCAATGAACTACGACGTCCCAAGTCGTTTTCCTTGGCGCGTGGCTTTAGAAGACCGTTAACTACGCGCACAGGCCTCTAAAGGCTGTAATATGGCCTTTTGCGGCCTAATAAGGCCTTACACGTAAATCACGTGCTTCCACGCGCCCGGCAGGCTACCATTGGTCTAGTGTTCCAGTCGCAATGAACTACGACGTCCCAAGTCGTTTTCCTTGGCGTGGCTTAGAACACCGTTAACTACGCGCACAGGCCTCTAAAGGCTGTAATATGGCCTTTTGCGGCCTAATAAGGCCTTACACGTAAATCACGTGCTTCCACGCGCCCCGGCAGGCTACCATTGGTCTAGTGTTCCCAGTCGCAATGAACTACGACGTCCCAAGTCGTTTTCCTTGGCGCCATGGCTTAGACACCGTTAATACGCGCACAGGCCTCTAAAGGCTGTAATATGGCCTTTTGCGGCCTAATAAGGCCTTACACGTAAATCACGTGCTTCCACGCGCCCGGCAGGCTACCATTGGTCTAGTGTTCCCAGTCGCAATGAACTACGACGTCCCAAGTCGTTTTCCTTGGCGCTGGCTTTAGAACACGTTAATACGCGCACAGGCCTCTAAAGGCTGTAATATGGCCTTTTGCGGCCTAATAAGGCCTTACACGTAAATCACGTGCTTCCACGCGCCCGGCAGGCTACCATTGGTCTAGTGTTCCCAGTCGCAATGAACTACGACGTCCCAAGTCGTTTTCCTTGGCGATGGCTTTAGAAACCGTTAATACGCGCACAGGCCTCTAAAGGCTGTAATATGGCCTTTTGCGGCCTAATAAGGCCTTACACGTAAATCACGTGCTTCCACGCGCCCCGGCAGGCTACCATTGGTCTAGTGTTCCCAGTGCAATGCTACTGTCCCATCCAATGTAACTAGGCGACGTCCCAAGTCGTTTTCCTTGGCGCTGGCTTAGAAACCGTCAACTACGCGCACAGGCCTCTAAAGGCTGTAATATGGCCTTTTGCGGCCTAATAAGGCCTTACACGTAAATCACGTGCTTCCACGCGCCCGGCAGGCTACCATTGGTCTAGTGTTCCCAGTCGCAATGAACTACGACGTCCCAAGTCGTTTTCCTTGGCGACGTGGCTTTAGAACCGTTAACTACGCGCACAGGCCTCTAAAGGCTGTAATATGGCCTTTTGCGGCCTAATAAGGCCTTACACGTAAATCACGTGCTTCCACGCGCCCCGGCAGGCTACCATTGGTCTAGTGTTCCCAGTCGCAATGAACTACGACGTCCCAAGTCGTTTTCCTTGGCGCGTGGCTTTAGAAACCGTTAACTACGCGCACAGGCCTCTAAAGGCTGTAATATGGCCTTTTGCGGCCTAATAAGGCCTTACACGTAAATCACGTGCTTCCACGCGCCCGGCAGGCTACCATTGGTCTAGTGTTCCCAGTCGCAATGAACTACGACGTCCCAAGTCGTTTTCCTTGGCGATGGCTTAGAACACCGTTAATACGCGCACAGGCCTCTAAAGGCTGTAATATGGCCTTTTGCGGCCTAATAAGGCCTTACACGTAAATCACGTGCTTCCACGCGCCCGGCAGGCTACCATTGGTCTAGTGTTCCCAGTCGCAATGAACTACGACGTCCCAAGTCGTTTTCCTTGGCGCGTGGCTTTAGAAGACCGTTAATACGCGCACAGGCCTCTAAAGGCTGTAATATGGCCTTTTGCGGCCTAATAAGGCCTTACACGTAAATCACGTGCTTCCACGCGCCCCGGCAGGCTACCATTGGTCTAGTGTTCCCAGTCGCAATGAACTACGACGTCCCAAGTCGTTTTCCTTGGCGCATGGCTTAGACACCGTTAACTACGCGCACAGGCCTCTAAAGGCTGTAATATGGCCTTTTGCGGCCTAATAAGGCCTTACACGTAAATCACGTGCTTCCACGCGCCCCGGCAGGCTACCATTGGTCTAGTGTTCCCAGTCGCAATGAACTACGACGTCCCAAGTCGTTTTCCTTGGCGCGTGGCTTAGAAACCGTTAATACGCGCACAGGCCTCTAAAGGCTGTAATATGGCCTTTTGCGGCCTAATAAGGCCTTACACGTAAATCACGTGCTTCCACGCGCCCGGCAGGCTACCATTGGTCTAGTGTTCCCAGTCGCAATGAACTACGACGTCCCAAGTCGTTTTCCTTGGCGACGTGGCTTAGAAGACCGTTAACTACGCGCACAGGCCTCTAAAGGCTGTAATATGGCCTTTTGCGGCCTAATAAGGCCTTACACGTAAATCACGTGCTTCCACGCGCCCGGCAGGCTACCATTGGTCTAGTGTTCCAGTCGCAATGAACTACGACGTCCCAAGTCGTTTTCCTTGGCGACGTGGCTTTAGAAGACCGTCTACGCGCACAGGCCTCTAAAGGCTGTAATATGGCCTTTTGCGCCTAATAAGGCCTTACACGTAAATCACGTGCTTCCACGCGCCCGGCAGGCTACCATTGGTCTAGTGTTCCCAGTCGCAATGAACTACGACGTCCCAAGTCGTTTTCCTTGGCGCCATGGCTTATACACCGTTAACTACGCGCACAGGCCTCTAAAGGCTGTAATATGGCCTTTTGCGGCCTAATAAGGCCTTACACGTAAATCACGTGCTTCCACGCGCCCCGGCAGGCT
>JASGCC010003722.1:0-22783 GCA_030067915.1 Hydractinia echinata | reverse complement strand
TTAAAAGCGATGCAACTCAAACGGATTGATACCGTTAGAAAGTCAATGAAATGTAGTTTTTGAATCTGTCTTTATTTCTTTAGGCGCGCGAAAACGGCTAGGATTGGTGCCACAGTAAAAAATGATTTATTTTTCTAAATTTTTAAATAAAGCGCTACCACAGCGCCAGTGCAATTGCTGTGTTCCAGCAATCATTTCCAATTAAGAAGAACGTTATTTCTTGTAGTCCAGTTGTCTAGTTTTTCGCATTTATCAGGTCAAAGTCCAAAATCAGTTCAATTAGGTCCCACAGTCAATCGTTTCACTGTTAAAAGCGATGCAACCTAGTAATATCAGAAAAATATCGCTAAATAAATGTTGGTACGAATATGTGACGCAACCGTTGTAACTCAAACGGATTGATACCGTTAGAAAGTCAATGAAATGTAGTTTTTAATCTGTCTCTATTTCTTTAGCGCGCGCTAACGGCTAGGATTGGCCACAGTAAAAAATGATTTATTTATCTAAATTTTTAAATAAAGCGCTACCACAGCGCCCAGGTAATTGCTGAGTTCCAGCAATCATGTCAAATTAAGAAGAATGTTATTTCTTGGCGTCAATTGTCTCATTTATCACATTTATAAGGTCAAAGTCCAAAAATCAGTTCAATCAAGTCCCACAGTCAATCGTTTCACTGTTAAAGCGATGCAACTCAAACGGATTGATACCGTTAGAAAGTCAATGAAATGTAGTTTTTGAAATCTGTCTCTATTTCTTAGCGCGCGCTACCGGCTAGGATTGGTCCCACAGTAAAAAATGATTTATTTATCTAAATTTTTAAATAAAGCGCTACCACAGCGCCCAGTGTAATTGCTGAGTTCCAGCAATCATTTCAAATTAAGAAGAACGTTATTTCTTGTAGTCCAGTTGTCTCATTTTTCGCATTTATCAGGTCAAAGTCCAAAATCAGTTCAATTAGGTCCCACAGTCAATCGTTTCACTGTTAAAAGCGATGCAACCTAGTAATATCGGAAAAATATCGCTGAATACATGTTGGTACGAATATGTGGCGCAACCATTGTAAGTCAAACGGATTGATACCGTTAGAAAGTCAATGAAATGTAGTTTTTGAATCTGTCTCTATTTCTTTAGCGCGCGCTAACGGCTAGGATTGGTGCCACAGTAAAAAATGATTTATTTTTCTAAATTTTTAAATAAAGCGCTACCACAGCGCCAGTGCAATTGCTGTGTTCCAGCAATCATTCAATTAAGAAAAACGTTATTTCTTGTAGTCCATTGTCTAGTTTTTCGCATTTATCAGGTCAAAGTCCAAAATCAGTTCAATTAGGTCCCACAGTCAATCGTTTCACTGTTAAAAGCGATGCAACCTAGTAATATCGAAAAATATCGCTGAATACATGTTGGTACGAATATGTGGCGCAACCGTTGTAAGTCAAACGGATTGATACCGTTAGAAAGTCAATAAATGTAGTTTTTGAATCTGTCTCTATTTCTTTAGCGCGCGCTAACGGCTAGGATTGGTGCCACAGTAAAAAATGATTTATTTATCTAAATTTTTAAATAAAGCGCTACCACAGCGCCCAGTTTAATTGCTGAGTTCCAGCAATCATGTCAAATTAAGAAGAATGTTATTTCTTGGAGTCCAATTGTCTCATTTATCAAATTATAAGGTCAAAGTCCAAAATCAGTTCAATCAAGTCCCACAGTCAATCGTTTCACTGTTAAAAGCGATGCAACTCAAACGGATTGATACGTTAGAAAGTCAATGAAATGTAGTTTTGAATCTGTCTCTATTTCTTTAGCGCGCGCTAACGGCTAGGATTGGTCCCACAGTAAAAAATGATTTATCTAATTTTTCAATCAAGCGCTACCACAGCGCCCAGTTTAATTGCTGAGTTCCAGCAATAATGTCAAATTAAGAAGAATGTTATTTCTTGGCGTCCAATTGTCTCATTTATCACATTTATAGGGTCCTAGTCCAAAATCAGTTCAATCAAGTCCCACAGGCAATCGTTTCACTGTTAAAAGCGATGCAACCTAGTAATATCAGAAAAATATCGCTAAATAAATGATGGTACGAATATGTGACGCAACCGTTGTAACTCAAACGGATTGATAACGTTAGAAAGTCAATGAAATGTAGTTTTTGAAATCTGTCTCTATTTCTTTAGCGCGCGCTAACGCTAGGATTGGTCCCACAGTAAAAATGATTTATTTATCTAAATTTTTAAATAAAGCGCTACCACAGCGCCCAGTGTAATTGCTGAGTTCCAGCAATCATTTCAAATTAAGAAGAACGTTATTTCTTGTAGTCCAGTTGTCTCATTTTTCGCATTTATCAGGTCAAAGTCCAAAATCAGTTCAATTAGGTCCCACAGTCAATCGTTTCACTGTTAAAAGCGATGCAACCTAGTAATATCGGAAAAATATCGCTAAATACATGTTGGTACGAATATGTGGCGCAACCGTTGTAACTCAAACGGATTGATACCGTTAGAAAGTCAATGAAATGTAGTTTTTGAATCTGTCTCTATTTCTTTAGCGCGCGCTAACGGCTAGGATTGGTGCCACAGTAAAAAATGATTTATTTATCTAAATTTTTAAATAAAGCGCTACCACAGCGCCCAGTGTAATTGCTGAGTTCCAGCAATCATGTCAAATTAAGAAGAATGTTATTTCTTGGCGTCCAATTGTCTCATTTATCACATTTATAAGGTCAAAGTCCAAAATCAGTTCAATCAAGTCCCACAGTCAATCGTTTCACTGTTAAAAGCGATGCAACTCAAACGGATTGATACCGTTAGAAAGTCAATGAAATGTAGTTTTTGAATCTGTCTCTATTTCTTTAGCGCGCGCTAACGCTAGGATTGGTGCCACAGTAAAAAATGATTTTTTTCTAAATTTTTAAATAAAGCGCTACCACAGCGCCCAGTGTAATTGCTGAGTTCCAGCAATCATTCAAATTAAGAAGAACGTTATTTCTTGTAGTCCAGTTGTCTCATTTTTCGCATTTATCAGGTCAAAGTCCAAAATCAGTTCAATTAGGTCCCACAGTCAATCGTTTCACTGTTAAAACGATGCAACCTAGTAATATCGGAAAAATATCGCTGAATACATGTTGGTACGAATATGTGGCGCAACCATGTAATCAAACGGATTGATACCGTTAGAAAGTCAATGAAATGTAGTTTTTGAATCTGTCTCTATTTCTTTAGCGCGCGCTAACGGCTAGGATTGGTGCCACAGTAAAAAATGATTTATTTATCTAAATTTTTAAATAAAGCGCTACCACAGCGCCAGTGAATTGCTGAGTTCCAGCAATCATTTCAATTAAGAAGAACGTTATTTCTTGTAGTCCATTGTCTAGTTTTTCGCATTTATCAGGTCAAAGTCCAAAATCAGTTCAATAGGTCCCACAGTCAATCGTTTCACTGTTAAAAGCGATGCACCTAGTAATATCAAAATATCGCTAAATACATGTTGGTACGAATATGTGGCGCATTGTAACTCAAACGGATTGATACCGTTAGAAAGTCAATGAAATGTAGTTTTTGAATCTGTCTCTATTTCTTTAGCGCGCGCTAACGGCTAGGATTGGTGCCACAGTAAAAAATGATTTATTTATCTAAATTTTTAAATAAAGCGCTACCACAGCGCCCAGTGTAATTGCTGAGTTCCAGCAATCATGTCAAATTAAGAAGAATGTTATTTCTTGGCGTCCAATTGTCTCATTTATCACATTTATAAGGTCAAAGTCCAAAATCAGTTCAATCAAGTCCCACAGTCAATCGTTTCACTGTTAAAAGCGATGCAACTCAAACGGATTGATACCGTTAGAAAGTCAATGAAATGTAGTTTTTGAATCTGTCTCTATTTCTTTAGCGCGCGCTAACGGCTAGGATTGGTCCCACAGTAAAAATGATTTTTTATCTAAATTTTTCAATAAAGCGCTACCACAGCGCCCAGTTTAATTGCTGAGTTCCAGCAATCATGTCAAATTAAGAAGAACGTTATTTCTTGTAGTCCATTGTCTCATTTTCGCATTTATCAGGTCAAAGTCCAAAATCAGTTCAATTAGGTCCCACAGTCAATCGTTTCACTGTTAAAAGCGATGCAACCTAGTAATATCGGAAAAATATCGCTGAAATACATGTTGGTACGAATATGTGCGCAACCATTGTAACTCAAACGGATTGATACCGTTAGAAAGTCAATGAAATGTAGTTTTTGAATCTGTCTCATTTCTTAGCGCGCGCTAACGCTAGGATTGGTGCCACAGTAAAAAATGATTATTTTATCTAAATTTTTAAATAAAGCGCTACCACAGCGCCAGTGCAATTGCTGTGTTCCAGCAATCATTCAATTAAGAAAACGTTATTTCTTGTAGTCCAGTTGTCTTTTTTCGCATTTATCAGGTCAAAGTCCAAAATCAGTTCAATTAGGTCCCACAGTCAATCGTTTCACTGTTAAAAGCGATGCAACCTAGTAATATCGGAAAAATATCGCTGAATACATGTTGGTACGAATATGTGGCGCAAGCGTTGTAAGTCAAACGGATTGATACCGTTAGAAAGTCAATTAAATGTAGTTTTTGAATCTGTCTCTATTTCTTTAGCGCGCGCTAACGGCTAGGATTGGTGCCACAGTAAAAAATGATTTATTTATCTAAATTTTTAAATAAAGCGCTACCACAGCGCCCAGTTTAATTGCTGAGTTCCAGCAATCATGTCAAATTAAGAAGAATGTTATTTCTTGGAGTCCAATTGTCTCATTTATCAATTATAAGGTCAAAGTCCAAAATCAGTTCAATCAAGTCCCACAGTCAATCGTTTCACTGTTAAAAGCGATGCAACTCAAACGGATTGATACCGTTAGAAAGTCAATGAAATGTAGTTTTTGAATCTGTCTCTATTTCTTTAGCGCGCGCTAACGGCTAGGATTGGTCCCACAGTAAAAAATGATTTATCTAATTTTTCAATCAAGCGCTACCACAGCGCCCAGTTTAATTGCTGAGTTCCAGCAATAATGTCAAATTAAGAAGAATGTTATTTCTTGGCGTCCAATTGTCTCATTTATCACATTTATAGGGTCCTAGTCCAAAATCAGTTCAATCAAGTCCCACAGGCAATCGTTTCACTGTTAAAAGCGATGCACCTAGTAATATCAGAAAAATATCGCTAAATAAATGATGGTACGAATATGTGACGCAACCGTTGTAACTCAAACGGATTGATACGTTAGAAAGTCAATGAAATGTAGTTTTTCTGTCTCTATTTCTTTAGCGCGCGCTAACGCTAGGATTGGTACCACAGTAAAAATGACTTATTTATCTAAATTTTTAAATAAAGCGCTACCACAGCGCCCAGTGTAATTGCTGAGTTCCAGCAATCATTTCAAATTAAGAAGAACGTTATTTCTTGTAGTCCAGTTGTCTCATTTTTCGCATTTATCAGGTCAAAGTCCAAAATCAGTTCAATTAGGTCCCACAGTCAATCGTTTCACTGTTAAAAGCGATGCAACCTAGTAATATCGGAAAAATATCGCTAAATACATGTTGGTACGAATATGTGGCGCAACCGTTGTAACTCAAACGGATTGATACCGTTAGAAAGTCAATGAAATGTAGTTTTTGAATCTGTCTCTATTTCTTTAGCGCGCGCTAGCGGCTAGGATTGGTGCCACAGTAAAAATGATTTATTTATCTATATTTTTAAATAAAGCGCTACCACAGCGCCCAGTGTAATAGCTGAGTTCCAGCAATCATGTCAAATTAAGAAGAATGTTATTTCTTGGCGTCCAATTGTCTCATTTATCACATTTATAAGGTCAAAGTCAAAAATCAGTTCAATCAAGTCCACAGTCAATCGTTTCACTGTTAAAAGCGATGCAACTCAAACGGATTGATACCGTTAGAAGTCAATGAAATGTAGTTTTTGAACTGTCTCTATTTCTTCAGCGCGCGCTAACCGCTAGGATTGGTGCCACAGTAAAAAATGATTTCTTTTTCTAAATTTTTAAATAAAGCGCTACCACAGCGCCCAGTGTAATTGCTGAGTTCCAGCAATCATTTCAAATTAAGAAGAACGTTATTTCTTGTAGTCCAGTTGTCTCATTTTTCGCATTTATCAGGTCAAAGTCCAAAATCAGTTCAATTAGGTCCCACAGTCAATCGTTTCACTGTTAAAACGATGCAACCTAGTAATATCGGAAAAATATCGCTGAATACATGTTGGTACGAATATGTGCGCAACCATTGTAACTCAAACGGATTGATACCGTTAGAAAGTCAATGAAATGTAGTTTTTGAATCTGTCTTTATTTCTTTAGGGCGCGAAAACGGCTAGGATTGGTGCCACAGTAAAAAATGATTTATTTATCTAAATTTTAAATAAAGCGCTACCACAGCGCCAGTGCAATTGCTGTGTTCCAGCAATCATTCAAATTAAGAAGAACGTTATTTCTTGTAGTCCAGTTGTCATTTTCGCATTTATCAGGTCAAAGTCCAAAATCCATTCAATTAGTCCCACAGTCAATCGTTTCACTGTTAAAAGCGATGCACCTAGTAATATCGAAAAATATCGCTAAATACATGTTGGTACGAATATGTGACGCAACCGTTGTAACTCAAACGGATTGATACCGTTAGAAAGTCAATGAAATGTAGTTTTTGAATCTGTCTCTATTTCTTTAGCGCGCGCTAGCGGCTAGGATTGGTGCCACAGTAAAAAATGATTTATTTATCTAAATTTTTAAATAAAGCGCTACCACAGCGCCCAGTGTAATTGCTGAGTTCCAGCAATCATGTCAAATTAAGAAGCATGTTATTTCTTGGCGTCCAATTGTCTCATTTATCACATTTATAAGGTCAAAGTCAAAAATCAGTTCAATCAAGTCCCACAGTCAATCGTTTCACTGTTCAAAGCGATGCAACTCAAACGGATTGATACCGTTAGAAAGTCAATGAAATGTAGTTTTTGAATCTGTCTCTATTTCTTTAGCGCGCGCTAACGGCAGGATTGGTCCCACAGTAAAAAATGATTTGTTTATCTAAATTTTTCAATAAAGCGCTACCACAGCGCCCAGTTTAATTGCTGAGTTCCAGCAATCATGTCAAATTAAGAAGAACGTTATTTCTTGTAGTCCAGTTGTCTCATTTTTCGCATTTATCAGGTCAAAGTCCAAAATCAGTTCAATTAGGTCCCACAGTCAATCGTTTCACTGTTAAAAGCGATGCAACCTAGTAATATCGGAAAATATCGCTGAATACATGTTGGTACGAATATGTGGCGCAACCATTGTAATCAAACGGATTGATACCGTTAGAAAGTCAATGAAATGTAGTTTTTGAATCTGTCTCTATTTCTTTAGCGCGCGCTAACGGCTAGGATTGGTGCCACAGTAAAAAATGATTATTTTTCTAAATTTTTAAATAAAGCGCTACCACAGCGCCAGTGCAATTGCTGAGTTCCAGCAATCATTTCAATTAAGAAAAACGTTATTTCTTGTAGTCCAGTTGTCTATTTTTCGCATTTATCAGGTCAAAGTCCAAAATCAGTTCAATTAGTCCCACAGTCAATCGTTTCACTGTTAAAAGCGATGCAACCTAGTAATATCGAAAAATATCGCTGAATACATGTTGGTACGAATATGTGGCGCAACCGTTGTAATCAAACGGATTGATACCGTTAGAAAGTCAATGAAATGTAGTTTTTGAATCTGTCTCTATTTCTTTAGCGCGCGCTAACGGCTAGGATTGGTGCCACAGTAAAAAATGATTTATTTATCTAAATTTTTAAATAAAGCGCTACCACAGCGCCCAGTTAATTGCTGAGTTCCAGCAATCATGTCAAATTAAGAAAATGTTATTTCTTGGAGTCCAATTGTCTCATTTATCAAATTATAAGGTCAAAGTCCAAAATCAGTTCAATCAAGTCCCACAGTCAATCGTTTCACTGTTAAAAGCGATGCAACTCAAACGGATTGATACCGTTAGAAAGTCAATGAAATGTAGTTTTTGAATCTGTCTCTATTTCTTTAGCGCGCGCTAACGGCTAGGATTGGTCCCACAGTAAAAAATGATTTATCTAATTTTTCAATCAAGCGCTACCACAGCGCCCAGTTTAATTGCTGAGTTCCAGCAATAATGTCAAATTAAGAAGAATGTTATTTCTTGGCGTCCAATTGTCTCATTTATCACATTTATAGGTTCCTAGTCCAAAATCAGTTCAATCAAGTCCCACAGGCAATCGTTTCACTGTTAAAAGCGATGCAACCTAGTAATATCAGAAAAATATCGCTAAATAAATGATGGTACGAATATGTGACGCAACCGTTGTAACTCAAACGGATTGATAACGTTAGAAAGTCAATGAAATGTAGTTTTTGAAACTGTCTCTATTTCTTCAGCGCGCGCTAACCGCTAGGATTGGTACCACAGTACAAAATGACTTATTTATCTAAATTTTTAAATAAAGCGCTACCACAGCGCCCAGTGTAATTGCTGAGTTCCAGCAACCATTTCAAATTAAGAAGAACGTTATTTCTTGTAGTCCAGTTGTCTCATTTTTCGCATTTATCAGGTCAAAGTCCAAAATCAGTTCAATTAGGTCCCACAGTCAATCGTTTCACTGTTAAAAGCGATGCAACCTAGTAATATCGGAAAAATATCGCTAAATACATGTTGGTACGAATATGTGGCGCAACCGTTGTAACTCAAACGGATTGATACCGTTAGAAAGTCAATGAAATGTAGTTTTTGAATCTGTCTCTATTTCTTTAGCGCGCGCTAGCGGCTAGGATTGGTGCCACAGTAAAAATGATTTATTTATCTAATTTTTAAATAAAGCGCTACCACAGCGCCCAGTGTAATAGCTGAGTTCCAGCAATCATGTCAAATTAAGAAGAATGTTATTTCTTGCGTCCAATTGTCTCATTTATCACATTTATAAGGTCAAAGTCAAAAATCAGTTCAATCAAGTCCACAGTCAATCGTTTCACTGTTAAAAGCGATGCAACTCAAACGGATTGATACCGTTAGAAGTCAATGAAATGTAGTTTTTGAAACTGTCTCTATTTCTTTCAGCGCGCGCTAACGCTAGGATTGGTGCCACAGTAAAAAATGATTTATTTTCTAAATTTTTAAATAAAGCGCTACCACAGCGCCCAGTGTAATTGCTGAGTTCCAGCAATCATTTCAAATTAAGAAGAACGTTATTTCTTGTAGTCCAGTTGTCTCATTTTTCGCATTTATCAGGTCAAAGTCCAAAATCAGTTCAATTAGGTCCCACAGTCAATCGTTTCACTGTTAAAAGCGATGCAACCTAGTAATATCGGAAAAATATCGCTGAATACATGTTGGTACGAATATGTGGCGCAACCTTGTAAGTCAAACGGATTGATACCGTTAGAAAGTCAATGAAATGTAGTTTTTGAATCTGTCTCTATTTCTTTAGCGCGCGCTAACGGCTAGGATTGGTGCCACAGTAAAAAATGATTTATTTATCTAAATTTTTAAATAAAGCGCTACCACAGCGCCCAGTTTAATTGCTGAGTTGCAGCAATCATGTCAAATTAAGAAGAATGTTATTTCTTGGAATCCAATTGTCTCATTTATCAAATTATAAGGTCAAAGTCCAAAATCAGTTCAATCAAGTCCCACAGTCAATCGTTTCACTGTTAAAAGCGATGCAACTCAAACGGATTGATACCGTTAGAAAGTCAATGAAATGTAGTTTTTGAATCTGTCTCTATTTCTTCAGCGCGCGCTAACGCTAGGATTGTGCCACAGTAAAAAATGATTTATTTTATCTAAATTTTTAAATAAAGCGCTACCACAGCGCCCAGTGTAATTGCTGAGTTCCAGCAATCATTTCAAATTAAGAAGAACGTTATTTCTTGTAGTCCAGTTGTCTCATTTTTCGCATTTATCAGGTCAAAGTCCAAAATCAGTTCAATTAGGTCCCACAGTCAATCGTTTCACTGTTAAAAGCGATGCAACCTAGTAATATCGGAAAAATATCGCTGAATAAATGTTGGTACGAATATGTGGCGCAACCATTGTAAGTCAAACGGATTGATACCGTTAGAAAGTCAATGAAATGTAGTTTTTGAATCTGTCTCTATTTCTTCAGCGCGCGCTTACGGCTAGGATTGGTGCCACAGTAAAAAATGATTTATTTTTCTAAATTTTTAAATAAAGCGCTACCACAGCGCCAGTGCAATTGCTGTGTTCCAGCAATCATTTCCAATTAAGAAGAACGTTATTTCTTGTAGTCCAGTTTTCTAGTTTTTCGCATTTATCAGGTCAAAGTCCAAAATCAGTTCAATTAGGTCCCACAGTCAATCGTTTCACTGTTAAAAGCGATGCAACCTAGTAATATCGGAAAAATATCGCTGAATACATGTTGGTACGAATATGTGGCGCAACCGTTGTAAGTCAAACGGATTGATACCGTTAGAAAGTCAATGAAATGTAGTTTTTGAATCTGTCTCTATTTCTTTAGCGCGCGCTAACGGCTAGGATTGGTCCCACAGTAAAAAATGATTTATTTATCTAAATTTTTAAATAAAGCGCTACCACAGCGCCCAGTTTAATTGCTGAGTTGCAGCAATCATGTCAAATTAAGAAGAATGTTATTTCTTGGAGTCCAATTGTCTCATTTATCAAATTATAAGGTCAAAGTCCAAAATCAGTTCAATCAAGTCCCACAGTCAATCGTTTCACTGTTAAAAGCGATGCAACTCAAACGGATTGATACCGTTAGAAAGTCAATGAAATGTAGTTTTTGAATCTGTCTCTATTTCTTTAGCGCACGCTAACGGCCAGGATTGGTCCCACAGTAAAAAATGATTGATTTATCTAAATTTTTAAATAAAGCGCTACCACAGCGCCCAGTGTAATTGCTGAGTTCCAGCAATCATTTCAAATTAAGAAGAACGTTATTTCTTGTAGTCCAATTGTCTCATTTATCACATTTATAAGGTCAAAGTCAAAAATCAGTTCAATCAAGTCCAACAGTCAATCGTTTCACTGTTAAAAGCGATGCAACTCAAACGGATTGATACCGTTAGAAGGTCAATGAAATGTAGTTTTTGAAACTGTGTCTATTTCTTCAGCGCGCGCTAACCGCTAGGATTGATGCCACAGTAAAAAATGATTTCTTTTTCTAAATTTTTAAATAAAGCGCTACCACAGCGCCCAGTGTAATTGCTGAGTTCCAGCAATCATTTCAAATTAAGAAGAACGTTATTTCTTGTAGTCCAGTTGTCTCATTTTTCGCATTTATCAGGTCAAAGTCCAAAATCAGTTCAATTAGGTCCCACAGTCAATCGTTTCACTGTTAAAACGATGCAACCTAGTAATATCGGAAAAATATCGCTGAATACATGTTGGTACGAATATGTGGCGCAACCATTGTAAGTCAAACGGATTGATACCGTTAGAAAGTCAATGAAATGTAGTTTTTGAATCTGTCTCTATTTCTTTAGCGCGCGCTACGGCTAGGATTGGTGCCACAGTAAAAAATGATTTATTTTTCTAAATTTTTAAATAAAGCGCTACCACAGCGCCAGTGCAATTGCTGTGTTCCAGCAATCATTTCCAATTAAGAAGAACGTTATTTCTTGTAGTCCAGTTGTCTAGTTTTTCGCATTTATCAGGTCAAAGTCCAAAATCAGTTCAATTAGGTCCCACAGTCAATCGTTTCACTGTTAAAAGCGATGCAACCTAGTAATATCGGAAAAATATCGCTGAATACATGTTGGTACGAATATGTGGCGCAACCGTTGTAAGTCAAACGGATTGATACCGTTAGAAAGTCAATGAAATGTAGTTTTTGAATCTGTCTCT
The DNA here is from genome assembly GCA_030067915.1 of Hydractinia echinata. NCBI lineage: Eukaryota > Metazoa > Cnidaria > Hydrozoa > Anthoathecata > Hydractiniidae > Hydractinia > Hydractinia echinata. The sequence continues at coordinate 10,935 of JASGCC010003722.1, read as the reverse complement.
ATTTCTTTAGCGCGCGCTAACGGCTAGGATTGGTGCCACAGTAAAAAATGATTTATTTATCTAAATTTTTAAATAAAGCGCTACCACAGCGCCCAGTTTAATTGCTGAGTTCCAGCAATCATGTCAAATTAAGAAGAATGTTATTTCTTGGAGTCCAATTGTCTCATTTATCAAATATAAGGTCAAAGTCCAAAATCAGTTCAATCAAGTCCCACAGTCAATCGTTTCACTGTTAAAAGCGATGCAACTCAAACGGATTGATACCGTTAGAAAGTCAATGAAATGTAGTTTTTGAATCTGTCTCTATTTCTTCAGCGCGCGCTAACGCTAGGATTGTGCCACAGTAAAAAATGATTTATTTTCTAAATTTTTAAATAAAGCGCTACCACAGCGCCCAGTGTAATTGCTGAGTTCCAGCAATCATTTCAAATTAAGAAGAACGTTATTTCTTGTAGTCCAGTTGTCTCATTTTTCGCATTTATCAGGTCAAAGTCCAAAATCAGTTCAATTAGGTCCCCAGTCAATCGTTTCACTGTTAAAAGCGATGCAACCTAGTAATATCGGAAAAATATCGCTGAATACATGTTGGTACGAATATGTGGCGCAACCATTGTAAGTCAAACGGATTGATACCGTTAGAAAGTCAATGAAATGTAGTTTTTGAATCTGTCTCTATTTCTTTAGCGCGCGCTAACGGCTAGGATTGGTGCCACAGTAAAAAATGATTTATTTTTCTAAATTTTTAAATAAAGCGCTACCACAGCGCCAGTGCAATTGCTGTGTTCCAGCAATCATTTCCAATTAAGAAGAACGTTATTTCTTGTAGTCCAGTTGTCTAGTTTTTCGCATTTATCAGGTCAAAGTCCAAAATCAGTTCAATTAGGTCCCACAGTCAATCGTTTCACTGTTAAAAGCGATGCAACCTAGTAATATCGGAAAAATATCGCTGAATACATGTTGGTACGAATATGTGGCGCAACCGTTGTAAGTCAAACGGATTGATACCGTTAGAAAGTCAATGAAATGTAGTTTTTGAATCTGTCTCTATTTCTTTAGCGCGCGCTAACGGCTAGGATTGGTGCCACAGTAAAAAATGATTTATTTATCTAAATTTTTAAATAAAGCGCTACCACAGCGCCCAGTTTAATTGCTGAGTTCCAGCAATCATGTCAAATTAAGAAGAATGTTATTTCTTGGAGTCCAATTGTCTCATTTATCAAATTATAAGGTCAAAGTCCAAAATCAGTTCAATCAAGTCCCACAGTCAATCGTTTCACTGTTAAAAGCGATGCAACTCAAACGGATTGATACCGTTAGAAAGTCAATGAAATGTAGTTTTTGAATCTGTCTCTATTTCTTTAGCGCGCGCTAACTGCCAGGATTGGTCCCACAGTAAAAAATGATTGATTTATCTAAATTTTTAAATAAAGCGCTACCACAGCGCCCAGTGTAATTGCTGAGTTCCAGCAATCATTTCAAATTAAGAAGAACGTTATTTCTTGTAGTCCAGTTGTCTCATTTTTCGCATTTATCAGGTCAAAGTCCAAAATCAGTTCAATTAGGTCCCACAGTCAATCGTTTCACTGTTAAAAGCGATGCAACCTAGTAATATCGGAAAAATATCGCTGAATACATGTTGGTACGAATATGTGGCGCAACCATTGTAAGTCAAACGGATTGATACCGTTAGAAAGTCAATGAAATGTAGTTTTTGAATCTGTCTCTATTTCTTTAGCGCGCGCTACGGCTAGGATTGGTGCCACAGTAAAAAATGATTTATTTTCTAAATTTTTAAATAAAGCGCTACCACAGCGCCAGTGCAATTGCTGTGTTCCCGCAATCATTTCCAATTAAGAAGAACGTTATTTCTTGTAGTCCAGTTGTCTAGTTTTTTGCATTTATCAGGTCAAAGTCCAAAATCAGTTCAATTAGGTCCCACAGTCAATCGTTTCACTGTTAAAAGCGATGCAACCTAGTAATATCGGAAAAATATCGCTGAATACATGTTGGTACGAATATGTGGTGCAACCGTTGTAAGTCAAACGGATTGATACCGTTAGAAAGTCAATGAAATGTAGTTTTTGAATCTGTCTCTATTTCTTTAGCGCGCGCTAACGGCTAGGATTGGTGCCACAGTAAAAAATGATTTATTTATCTAAATTTTTAAATAAAGCGCTACCACAGCGCCCAGTTTAATTGCTGAGTTGCAGCAATCATGTCAAATTAAGAAGAATGTTATTTCTTGGAGTCCAATTGTCTCATTTATCAAATTATAAGGTCAAAGTCCAAAATCAGTTCAATCAAGTCCCACAGTCAATCGTTTCACTGTTAAAAGCGATGCAACTCAAACGGATTGATACCGTTAGAAAGTCTGTGAAATGTAGTTTTTGAATCTGTCTCTATTTCTTTAGCGCGCGCTAACGGCCAGGATTGGTCCCACAGTAAAAAATGATTGATTTATCTAAATTTTTCAATCAAGCGCTACCACAGCGCCCAGTTTAATTGCTGAGTTCCAGCAATCATTTCAAATTAAGAAGAATGTTATTTCTTGGCGTCCAATTGTCTCATTTATCACATTTATAGGGTCCTAGTCCAAAATCATTTCAATCAAGTCCCACAGTCAATCGTTTCACTGTTAATAGCGATGCAACCTAGTAATATCAGAAAAATATCGCTAAATAAATGATGGTACCAATATGTGACGCAACCGTTGTAACTCAAACGTATTGATACCGTTAGAAAGTCAATGAAATGTAGTTTTTGAAACTGTCTCTATTTCTTCAGCGCGCTAGCGGCTAGGATTGGTGCCACAGTAAAAAATGATTTATTTATCTAAATTTTTAAATAAAGCGCCACCACAGCGCCCAGTGCATTTGCTGAGTTCCAGAAAGCATGTCAAATTAAGAAGAATGTTATTTCTTGGCGTCCAATTGTCTCATTTATCATATTTATAAGGTCAAAGTCAAAAATCAGTTCAATCAAGTCCAACAGTCAATCGTTTCACTGTTAAAAATGATGCAACTCAAACGGATTGATACCGTTAGAAAGTGAATGAAATGTAGTTTTTGAATCTGTCTCTATTTCTTTAGCGCGCTAGCGGCTAGGATTGGTGCCACAGTGAAAAATGATTTATTCATCTAAATTTTTAAATAAAGCGCCACCACAGCGCCCAGTGCATTTGCTGAGTTCCAGAAAGCATGTCAAATTAAGAAGAATGTTATTTCTTGGCGTCCAATTGTCTCATTTATCACATTTATAAGGTCAAAGTCAAAAATCAGTTCAATCAAGTCCAACAGTCAATCGTTTCACTGTTAAAAATGATGCAACTCAAACGGATTGATACCGTTAGAAAGTCAATGAAATGTAGTTTTTGAAACTCTCTCTATTTCTTCAGCGCGCGCTAACCGCTAGGATTGGTCCCACAGTAAAATAACTTACTTATCTAAATTTTTAAATAAAGCGCTACCACAGCGCCCAGTGTAATTGCTGAGTTCCAGCAATCATTTCAAATTAAGAAGAACGTTATTTCTTCTAGTCCAGTTGTCTCATTTTTCGTATTTATCAGGTCAAAGTCCAAAATCAGTTCAATTAGGTCCCACAGTCAATCGTTTCACTGTTAAAAGCGATGCAACCTAGTATTATCGGAAAAATATCGCTAAATACATGTTGGTACGAATATGTGGCGCAACCGTTGTAACTCAAACGGATTGATACCGTTAGAAAGTCAATGAAATGTAGTTTTTGAATCTGTCTCTATTTCCTTAGCGCGCGCTAGCGGCTAGGATTGGTGCCACAGTAAAAAATGATTTATTTATCTAAATTATTAAATAAAGCGCCACCACAGCGCCCAGTGCAATTGCTGAGTTCCAGCAATCATGTCAAATTAAGAAGAATGTTATTTCTTGGCGTCCAATTGTCTCATTTATCACATTTATAAGGTCAAAGTCAAAAATCAGTTCAATCAAGTCCAACAGTCAATCGTTTTACTGTTAAAAGCGATACAACTCAAACGGATTGATACCGTTAGAAAGTCAATGAAATGTAGTTTTTGAATCTGTCTCTATTTCTTCAGCGCGCGCTAACGGCTAGGATTGGTCCCACAGTAAAAAATGATTTATTTATCTAAATTTTTAAATAAAGCGCTACCACAGCGCCCAGTGTAATTGCTGAGTTCCAGCAATCATTTCAAATTAAGAAGAACGTTATTTCTTGTAGTCCAGTTGTCTCATTTTTCGCATTTATCAGGTCAAAGTCCAAAATCAGTTCAATTAGGTCCCACAGTCAATCGTTTCACTGTTAAAAGCGATGCAACCTAGTAATATCGGAAATATAACGCTGAATACATGTTGGTACGAATATGTGGCGCAACCGTTATAACTCAAACGGATTGATACCGTTAGAAAGTCAATGAAATGTAGTTTTTGAATCTGTCTCTATTTCTTCAGCGCGCGCTAACGGCTAGACTTGATCCCACAGTAAAAAATGACTTAATTATCTAAATTTTTAAATAAAGCGCTATCACAGCGCCCAGTTTAATTGCTGAGTTCCAGCAATCATGTCAAATTAAGAAGAATGTTATTTCTTGGCGTCCAATTGTCTCATTTATCACATTTATAAGGTCAAAGTCAAAAATCAGTTCAATCAAGTCTAACAGTCAATCGTTTCACTGTTAAAAGCGATGCAACTCAAACGGATTGATACCGTTAGAAAGTCAATGAAATGTAGTTTTTGAAACTGTCTCTATTTCTTCAGCGCGCGCTAACCGCTAGGATTGGTGCCACAGTAAAAAATGATTTATTTTTCTAAATTTTTAAATAAAGCGCTACCACAGCGCCCAGTGTAATTGCTGAGTTCCAGCAATCATTTCCAATTAAGAAGCACGTTATTTCTTGTAGTCCAGTTGTCTAGTTTTTCGCATTTATCAGGTCAAAGTCCAAAATCAGTTCAATTAGGTCCCACAGTCAATCGTTTCACTGTTAAAGGCGATGCAACCTAGTAATATCGAAAAAATATGGCTGAATACATGTTGCTACGAATATGTGGCGCAACCGTTGTAACTCAAACGGATTGATACCGTTAGAAAGTCAATGAAATGTAGTTTTTGAAACTGTCTCTATTTCTTTAGCACGCGCTAACGGCTAAGATTGGTGCCACAGTAAAAAATGATTTATTTTTTTTCGTAATATCAGAAAAATATCGCTAAATAAATGTTGGTACGAATATGTGACGCAACCGTTGTAACTCAAACGGATTGATACCGTTAGAAAGTCAATGAAATGTAGTTTTTGAAACTGTCTCTATTTCTTCAGCGCGCGCTAACCGCTAGGATTGGTCCGACAGTACAAAATGACTTATTTATCAAAATTTTTAAATAAAGCGCTACCACAGCGCCCAGTGTAATTGCTGAGTTCCAGCAACCATTTCAAATTAAGAAGAACGTTATTTCTTGTAGTCCAGTTGTCTCATTTTTCGCATTTATCAGGTCAAAGTCCAGAATCAGTTCAATTATGTCCCACAGTCATTAGTTTCACTGTTAAAAGCGATGCAACCTAGTAATATCGGAAAAATATCGCTAAATACATGTTGGTACGAATATGTGGCGCAACCGTTGTAACTCAAACGGATTGATACCGTTAGAAAGTCAATGAAATGTAGTTTTTGAATCTGTCTCTATTTCTGCAGTGCGCGCTAACGGCTAGGATTGATCCCACAGTAAAAAATGATTTATTTATCTAAATTTTTAAATAAAGCGCTACCACAGCGCCCGGTATAATCGCTGAGTTCCACCAATCATGTCAAATTGAGAAGAATGTTATTTCTTGGAGTCCAATTGTCTCATTTATCACATTTATAAGGTCAAAGACCAAAATCAGTTCAATCAAGTCCCACAGTCAATCGTTTCACTGTTAAAAGCGATGCAACCTAGTAATATCAGAAAAATATCGCTAAATACATGTTGGTACGAATATGTGACGCAACCGTTGTAACTCAAACGGACTGATACCGTTAGAAAGTCAATAAAATGTAGTTTTTTAAACTGTCTCTATTTCTTTAGCGGGCGCTAACGGCTAGGATTGGTCGCACAGAAAAAAAATGATTTATTAATCTAAATTTTTCAATAAAGCGCTACCACAGCGCCCAGTTTAATTGCTGAGTTCCAGCAATCATGTCAAATTAAGAAGAATGTTATTTCTTGGAGTCCAATTGTCTCATTTACCACATTTACAAGGTCAAAGTCCAAAATCAGTTCAATCAAGTCCCATAGTCAATCGTTTCACTGTTAAAAGCGATGCAACCTAGTAATATCAGAAAAATATCGCTAAATAAATGTTGGTACGAATATGTGACGCAACCGTTTTAACTCATACGGATTGATACCGTTAGAAAGTCAATGAAATGTAGTTTTTGAAACTGTCTCTATTTCTTCAGCGCGCGCTAACCGCTAGGATTGGTCCGACAGTACAAAATGACTTATTTATCAAAATTTTTAAATAAAGCGCTACCACAGCGCCCAGTGTAATTGCTGAGTTCCAGCAACCATTTCAAATTAAGAAGAACGTTATTTCTTGTAGTCCAGTTGTCTCATTTTTCGCATTTATCAGGTCAAAGTCCAAAATCAGTTCAATCAAGTCCCACAGTCAATCGTTTCACTGTTAAAAGCGATGCAACCTAGTAATATCAGAAAAATATCGCTAAATACATGTTGGTACGAATATGTGACGCAACCGTTGTAACGCAAACGGACTTATACCGTTAGAAAGTCAATGAAATGTAGTTTTAAAACTGTCTCTATTTCTTCAGCGGGCGCTAACGGCTAGGATTGGTCCCACAGTAAAAAATTACTTATTTATCTAAATTTTTAAATAAAGCGCTACCACAGCGCCCAGTTTAATTGTTGAGTTCCAGCAATCATGTCAAATTAAGAAGAATGTTACTTCTTGGAGTCCAATTGTCTCATTGATCACATTTATAAGGTCAAAGTCCAAAATCAGTTCAATCAGGTCCCACAGTCAATCGTTTCACTGTTAAAAGCGATGCAACTCAAACGGATTAATACCGTTAGAAAGTTAATGAAATGTAGTTTTTCAATCTGTCTCTATTTCTTTAGCGCGCGCTAACGGCTAGGATTGGTCCCACAGTAAAAAATGATTTATTTATCTAAATTTTCCAATTAAGCGCTACCACAGCGCCCAGTTTAATTGCCGAGTTCCAGCAATCATGTCAAATTAAGAAGAATGTTATTTCTTGGAGTCCAATTGTCTCATTTATCACATTTACAAGGTCAAAGTCCAAAATCAGTTCAATCAAGTCCCATAGTCAATCGTTTCACTGTTAAAACCGATGCAACTCAAACTGATTGATACCGTTAGAAAGTCAATGAAATGTAGTTTTTGAATCTGTCTCTATTTCTTCAGCGCGCGCTAACGGCTAGGATTGGTGCCACAGTAAAAAATGATTTATTTATCTACATTTTTAAATAAAGCGCTACCACAGCGCCCAGTGTAATTGCTGAGTTCCAGCAATCATGTCAAATTAAGAGGAATGTTATTTCTTGGCGTCCAATTGTCTCATTTATCACATTTAAAGGGCAAAGTCCAAAATCAGTTCAATCAAGTCCCACAGTCAATCGTTTCACTGTTAAAAGCGACACAACTCAAACGGATTGATACCGTTAGAAAGTCAATGAAATGTAGTTTTTGTATCTGTCTCTATTTCTTCAGCGCGCGCTAACGGCTAGGATTGGTCCCACAGTAAAAAATGACTTATTTATCTAAATTTTTAAGAAAACCGCTATCACAGCGCCCAGTTTAATTGCTGAGTTCCAGCAATCATGTCAAATTAAGAAGAATGTTATTTCTTGGAGTCCAATTGTCTCATTTTTCGCATTTATAAGGTCAAAGTCCAAAATCAGTTCAATTAGGTCCCACAGTCAATCGTTTCACTGTTAAAAGCGATGCAACTCAAACGGATTGATACCGTTAGATATTCAATGAAATGTAGTTTTTCAATCTGTCTCTATTTCTTTAGCGCGCGCTAACGGCTAGGATTGGTGCACAGTAAAAATGATTTATTTATCTAAATTTTTCAATTAAGCGCTACCACAGCGCCCAGTTTAATTGCTGAGTTCCAGCAATCATGTCAAATTAAGAAGAATGTTATTTCTTGGAGTCCATTTGTCTCATTTATCACATTTATAAGGTCAAAGTCAAAAATCAGTTCAATCAAGTCCCACAGTCAATCGTTTCACTGTTAAAAGCGATGCAGCCTAGTAATATCAGAAAAATATCGCTAAATACATGTTGGTACGAATATGTGACGCAACCGTTGTAACTCAAACGGACTGATACCGTTGGAAAGTCAATGAAATGTAGTTTTTGAAACTGTCTCTATTTCTTCAGCGCGCCCTAACGGCTAGGATTGGTCCCACAGTAAAAAATGATTTATTTATCTAAATTTTTCAATAAAGCGCTACCACAGCGCCCAGTTTAATTGCTGAGTTCCAGCAATCATGTCAAATTAAGAAGAATGTTATTTCTTGGAGTCCAATTGTCTCATTTATCACATTTATAAGGTCAAAGACCAAAATCAGTTCAATCAAGTCCCACAGTCAATCGTTTCACTGTTAAAAGCGATGCAACCTAGTAATAACAGAAAAATATCGCTAAATACATGTTGGTACGAATATGTGACGCAACCGTTGTAACGCAAACGGACTTATAGCGTTAGAAAGTCAATGAAATGTAGTTTTTGAAACTGTCTCTACTTCTTCAGCGGGCGCTAACGGCTAGGATTGGTCCCACAGTAAAAAATGACTTATTTATCTAAATTTTTAAATAAGGCGCTACCACAGGGCCCAGTGTAATTGCTGAGTTCCAGCAATCATGTCAAATTAAGAAGGACGTTATTTCTTGTAGTCCAGTTGTCTCATTTTTCGCATTATCAGGTCAAAGTCCAAAATCAGTTCAATTAGGTCCCACAGTCAATCGTTTCACTGTTAGAAGCGATGCAACTCAAACGGATTGATACCGTTAGATATTCAATGAAATGTAGTTTTTCAATCTGTCTCTATTTCTTTAACGCGCGCTAACGGCTAGGATTGGTGCACAGTAAAAATGATTTATTTATCTAAATTTTTCAATTAAGCGCTACCACAGCGCCCAGTTTAATTGCTGAGTTCCAGCAATCATGTCAAATTAAGAAGAATGTTATTTCTTGGAGTCCAATTGTCTCATTTATCACATTTATAAGGTCAAAGACCAAAATCAGTTCAATCAAGTCCCACAGTCTATCGTTTCACTGTTAAAAGCGATGCAACCTAGTAATATCAGAAAAATATCGCTAAATACATGTTGGTACGAATATGTGACGCAACCGTTGTAACGCAAACGGACTTATACCGTTAGAAAGTCAATGAAATGTAGTTTTTAAAACTGTCTCTAATTCTTCAGCGGGCGCTAACGGCTAGGATTGGTCCCACAGTAAAAAATGACTTATTTATCTAAATTTTTAAATAAAGCGCTACCACAGGGCCCAGTGTAATTGCTGAGTTCCAGCAATCATGTCAAATTAAGAAGGACGTTATTTCTTGTAGTCCAGTTGTCTCATTTTTCGCATTTATCAGGTCAAAGTCCAAAATCAGTTCAATTAGGTCCCACAGTCAATCGTTTCACTGTTAAAAGCGATGCAACTCAAACGGATTGATACCGTTAGATATTCAATGAAATGTAGTTTTTCAATCTGTCTCTATTTCTTTAGCGCGCGCTAACGGCTAGGATTGGTGCACAGTAAAAATGATTTATTTATCTAAATTTTTCAATTAAGCGCTACCACAGCGCCCAGTTTAATTGCTGAGTTCCAGCAATCATGTCAAATTAAGAAGAATGTTATTTCTTGGAGTCCAATTGTCTCATTTATCACATTTATAAGGTCAAAGTCAAAAATCAGTTCAATCAAGTCCCACAGTCAATCGTTTCACTGTTAAAAGCTATGCAGCCTAGTAATATCAGAAAAATATCGCTAAATACATGTTGGTACGAATATGTGACGCAACCGTTGTAACTCACACGGACTGATACCGTTGGAAAGTCAATGAAATGTAGTTTTTGAAACTGTCTCTATTTCTTCAGCGCGCGCTAACGGCTAGGATTGGTCCCACAGTAAAAAATGATTTATTTATCTAAATTTTTAAATAAAGCGCTACCACAGCGCCCAGTTTAATTGCTGAGTTCCAGCAATCATGTCAAATTAAGAAGAATGTTATTTCTTGGAGTCCAATTGTCTCATTTATCACATTTACAAGGTCAAACTCCAAAATCAGTTCAATCAAGTCCCACAGTCAATTGTTTCACTGTTAAAAGCGATGCAACTCAAACGGATTGATACCGTTAGAAAGTCAATGAAATGTAGATTTTGAATCTGTCTCTATTTCTTCAGCGCGCGCTAATGGCTAGGATTGGTGCCACAGTAAAAAATGATTTATTTATCTAAATTTTTAAATAAAGCGCTACCACAGCGCCCAGTGTAATTGCTGAGTTCCAGCAATCATGTCAAATTAAGAGGAATGTTATTTCTTGGCGTCCAATTGTCTCATTTATCCCATTTATAAGGTCAAAGTCCAAAATCAGTTCAATCAAGTCCCACAGTCAATCGTTTCACTGTTAAAAGCGATGCAACCTAGTAATATCGGAAAAATATCGCTAAATACATGTTGGTACGAATATGTGGCGCAACCGTTGTAACTCACACGGATTCATACCGTTAGAAAGTCAATGAAATGTAGTTTTCGAATCTGTCTCTATTTCTTCAACGCGCGCTAACGGCTAGGATTGGTGCCACAGTAAAAAATGATTTATTTATCTAAATTTTTAAATAAAGCGCTACCACAGCGCCCAGTTTAATTGCTGAGTTCCAGCAATCATGTCAAATTAAGAAGAA
>JASGCC010003721.1:0-22791 GCA_030067915.1 Hydractinia echinata | reverse complement strand
ACGACTTTGGGACGTCGTAGTCCCATTGAGACTGGAGGACAAGACCGTTGGAGCCGCCTGATGATCTGGGCGCGTAAACCACGTGATTTTACGTGTAGGACCCTAATTAGTCGTAAAAGGCATATTACAGCCTTTGAAAGGCCTGTGCAGGCAGTTGGAGGTGTTCTAGAGGGCCTGCTCACTTGGGATGTCGTAGTCCATTGAGCGAGAAGGAAATAGAACCGATGGCCGCTTGTCTGGGTGCGTGGAATCACGGATTTACGTGTAGGGCCTTTAATAACCGTAAAAGCCATATTACAGCCTTTGAGAGCCTGTGCAGGTAGTTGGAGGTGTTCTAGGGCGGCTTCGTCAGGGAAACGACTGGACGATCGCAGTCCATTGAGATCGGAAGGAATAGACCGATGGCCGCTTGTCTGGGCGGTGGAACCGTGATTTACGTGTAGACCCTAATTAGGCCGTAAAAGGCATATTACAGCCTTTGAGAGCCTGTGCAGGAAGTTGGAGGTGTTCTAAGGGCCTGTCGCTCAGGAAAACGACTTGCATGCAGTCCATTTTGAGACGAGAAGGAATGCCGTGGCCGCTCTGTCCTGGGGTGGAACAGGGATTTACGTGTAGGGCTTTATTAGCCGTAAAAGGCCATATACAGCCTTTGAGAGCCTGTGCAGGTAGTTGAGAGGTGTTCTAAGGCCATGCGCTCAGGGAAAAGACTTGGGACGTCGTAGTCCATTGAGACTGGAAAGGAATAGACCGTTGGCCGCTTGTCTGGGCGCGTGGAACCACGTGATTTAACGTGTAGACCGCTAAATTAGCCGTAAAAGGCCATATACAGCCTTGAAAAGCCCTGTCAAGTTGGAGTGTTCTAAGGGCCTGGCGCTCAGGGAAAACGACTTGGGATGTCGTAGTCCATTGAGACGAGAAGGAATAGACGGATGGCCGCCTGTCTGGTGCGTGGAAAACACGGAATTACGTGTAGGGCCTTAATAAGCCGTAAAAGCCATATTACAGGCTTTTGAAGCTGTTGCGCAAGTTGAGGTGTTCTAAGGGCCTGGCGCTAGGAAAACGACTTGGGATGTCGTAGTCATTGAGAATGGAAGGAAAGACCGATGCCGCCTTGTCTGGGCCGTGGAACACGTGATTTACGTGTAGGACCCTAACTTAGGCCGTAAAAGGCCATTTACAGCCTTTGAAAGCCTGTGCAGACAGTTGGAGGTGTTCTATAGGCCTTGGCCTCAGGAAAACGACTTGGGATGTCGTAGTCATTGAGACGAAGAAGGAATAGACATGCGCTCTGTTCTGGGTGCGTGGAATCACGGATTTACGTGTAGGGCCCTTTAATAAGCCGTAAAAGGCCAATTAACAGCTTTGAGAGCCTGTGCAGGTAGTGGAGGTGTTCTAAGGGCCTGTCGTCAGGAAACGCTTGGGACGTCGCAGTCCATTGAGACTGGAAAGGAATAGACCGATGCGCTGTGTTGGGCGCGTGGGAACCACGTGATTTACGTGTAGGACCTAATTAGGCCGTAAAAGGCCATATTACAGCCTTTGAAAGCCTGTGCAGGCAGTTGGAGGTTTCTAAGGGCCTGGCGTCAGGAACGACTTGGACATCGCAGTTCCATTATTGACGGAGGATAGGACGATGGGCCGCTGTCTGGGCTGCGTGGAATCACGGATTACGTGTAGGGCATTTAGGAAAAGCGTAAAAGGCCATATTAAACCTGCTTGGGACGTCGCAGTCCATTTTGAGACTTGGAAGGAATAGACGATGGACCGCTTGTCTGGGTGTGCGTGGAACCACGTGATTTATGTGTAGGACCTAATTAGGCCGTAAAGGCCATATTACAGCCTTTTAAAGCCTGTGCAGGCAGTTGAGGTGTTCTTAAAGGCCTGCCGCTCGGGAAAAAACGGACTTGGATGTCGTAGTCCATTGAGATGGAAGGAATAGACCGATGCCGCTTGTCTGGAGCGGTGAACACTGGATAACGTGTAGGCCTTATTAGTCCGTAAAAGGCCATATTACAGCCTTTGAGAGCCTGTGCAGGCAGTTGGAGTGTTCTAAGGGCCTGGCCGCTCAGGAAAACGACTTGAGATGTCGTAGTCCATTGAGACGAGAAGAATAGACGATGGCCGCTGTTCTGGGGCGTGGAATCACGGGATTACGTGTTAGGGCCTTTAATTAAGCCGTAAAAGGCCATATTACAGCTGTTGAAGCTGTGCAGGCAGTTGGAGGTGTTCTATAGGGCCTGGCGCTAGGAAAGACAACATTGGATGTCGTAAGCATTGAGATGGAAGGAATTAGACCGATGCCGCTTGTCTGGTGCGTGGAAAACGTGGAATTTACGTGTAGGCCTAATATAGGCCGTAAAAGGCCATTATTACAGCTTTGAAAGCCTGTGCAGAGCAGTTGGAGGTTTTCTAAGGGCCTGCGCTCAGGAAAACAGACTTGGATGTCGTAGTATCATTGAGACGAGAAGGAATAGACGATGGCGCCTGCTCTGGGTGCGTGGAATCAGGGATTTACGTGTAGGCCTTTAATTAAGCCGTAAAAGGCCATATTACAAGCTTTGAGAAGCTGTGCAGGTAGTTGAGGTGTTCTAAGGCCTGTCCTCAGGAAAACTGCATTGGGAGTCGAGTCACCCTTGAGACTGGAAGGAATAGACGATGGCCGCTTGTTGGGTGCGTGGAACACTGATTTACGTGTAGACCTTAATTAGCCGTAAAAGGGCCATATTTACAGCCTTTGAGAGCCTGTGCAGGCAGTTGGAGGTGTTCTTAGGGCCTGCGTCAGGAAAACGACTGAGACATTCCAGGCCATTAGACTGAAGGATAGACGTGGCCGTTGTCTGGGGCGGGGAACCACGTGATTTACGTGTAGGACCGTAATTAGGCCGTAAAAAGGGGCCATATTAAATTCTGAAAGCTTGGACGGATGTAGTCCATTGAGGACTTGGAAGGATGACACGATGGCTGCGTTGTCTGGCGCGTGAACCACTGACGTTACGTGTAGGGACCCTAATTAGGCCGTAAAAGGCCATATTACAGCCTTTGAAAGCCTGTGCAGGCAGTTGAGGTGTTCTAGGGCCTGGCGCTCAGGAAACGCTTGGAGTGAGTCCATTGAGACGGAAGGAATAGACCGATGGCCGCTGTCTGGTGCGTGGAACACGTGATTTACGTGTAGGGCTTTAATTAAGGCCAGTAAAAGGCTTATTACCACAATATTCGGAAGTATTTCGAATTTGATTGGGTTTTTTTTTCACGTGGACAGTCTATATGGACGCCGTATAGAACGACATTAACATCAAAACTGAGCATGGAACAATAACAAGAACGTTTAATTTAAGTGCTACGTATTTCATGAATAATTCGGGAAAGGAATAAAGTGGAACCTGTTTAAGTTCAAATCACGGGCTTACAGGCAGAAAAGGTGGCATAGTAATTCGATACGGTAAGGAAAAAACATCGGACTTGGATAAGCTTTGGTACTGTAGGAATGTCCCCGAAGTTGTATTAGCCTTGAACACAGTGGTACAAAAGGTATTGATTCGTTAAGAAAACATGAGATCGGCAGTACCACTGTGACCGTTGACATAAACTGTCAAAACATTCTGGAGCTCGAAATAATAACCTGGAAGACTTTGACGTAACATTAAAATCGACCTTATACTTCAGTTCAGCAGTCTTTAAAGGCTCTCTTAACTACTTGGATCTCTTCCGGAGAGAAGGAAATTTAACGAGATTGTACATTTCAGATTTTACTGAACACGTTCTAGACCAGCGTAAACGACAAAGAATTAATTTAACGTTTGAAACTATTCTAGTTTTTAACAGGGTAGTGTAGGAAACGACTTGTGGATCGTAGTCTCGTTGAGTCGAAATATAAAGAAAGTTACATTGCCACCTAAGCCTTTCTTGTTGGTGTAAAGACCCCGTGACTTTACTAGAAACCTGATTGGTTATTTCCACGTGAATGGTTAGGTAGGAATAATAGTGGGAGTAATACAATGACTTATTAACCTATTAGCCTGTGTACACGGGAGACATATAGACTCTGTCAAGCTCGCATGGACACTTGGATGTTCAGGTCCAATTGACGTATGATGGTTATATTTTTGAAACCGTGATTAGACCGGCTTAAAGGTAAATAAGCCATTAATATTACAGCCTTTGAGAGCCTGTGCAGGCAGTTTGAGGTGTTTCTAAGGACCTGGCGCTCAGGAAAACGACTTGGGACGTCGTAGTCCATTGAGACTGGAAGGACTAGACCGATGGCTGCTTGTCTGGGCGCGTGGAACCCCGTGATTTACGTGTATGACCCTAATTAGGCTGTAAAAGGCCATATTACAGCCTTTGAAAGCTGTGCAGGCAGTTGGAGGTGTTCTAAGGGCGTAGCGCTCAGGAAAACGACTTGGGATGTCGTAGTTCATTGAGACGAGAAGGAATAGACCGATGGCCGCCTGTCTGGGTGCCTGGAATCACGGGATTTACGTGTAGGGCCTTTAATAAGCCGTAAAAGCCTTATTACAGCCTTTTGAAGCCTGTGCAGGCAGTTAGAGGTCTTCTAAGGGCCTGGCGATCAGGAAAACGACTTGGGACGTCGTAGTCCATTGAGACTGGAAGGAATAGACCGATGGCCGCTTGTCTGGGCGCGTGGAACCACGTGATTTACGTGTAGGACCCTAATTAGGCCGTAAAAGGCCATATTACAGCCTTTGAAAGCCTGTGCAGGCAGTTGGAGGTGTTCTAAGGGCCTGGCGCTCAGGAAAACGACTTGGGATGTCGTAGTCCATTGAGACGAGAAGGAATAGACCGATGGCGCTTGTCTGGGTGCGTGGAATCACGGGATTTACGTGTAGGACCTTAATTAGGCCGTAAAAGGCCATATTACAGCCTTTGAAAGCCTGTGCAGGTAGTTGGAGGTGTTCTAAGGGCCTGGCGCTCAGGAAAACGACTTGGGACGTCGTAGTCCATTGAGACTGGAAGGAATAGACCGATGGCCGCTTGTCTGGGTGCGTGGAATCACGGGATTTACGTGTAGGACCTTAATTAGGCCGTAAAAGGCCATATTACAGCCTTTGAAAGCCTGTGCAGGCAGTTGAGGTGTTCTAAGGGCCTGGCGCTCAGGAAAACGACTTGGGATGTCGTAGTCCATTGAGACGAGAAGGAATAGACCGATGGCCGCCTGTCTGGGTGCGTGGAATCACGGGATTTACGTGTAGGGCCTTTAATAAGCCGTAAAAGGCCATATTACAGCCTTTGAGAGCCTGTGCAGGTAGTTGGAGGTGTTCTAAGGGCCTGTCGCTCAGGAAAACGACTTGGGACGTCGTAGTCCATTGAGACTGGAAGGAATAGACCGATGGCCGCTTGTCTGGGTGCGTGGAACCACGTGATTTACGTGTAGGACCTTAATTAGGCCGTAAAAGGCCATATTACAGCCTTTGAAAGCCTGTGCAGGCAGTTGGAGGTGTTCTAAGGGCCTGGCGCTCAGGAAAACGACTTGGGACGTCGTAGTCCATTGAGACTGGAAGGAATAGACCGATGGCCGCTTGTCTGGGTGCGTGGAACACGTGATTTACGTGTAGGACCTTAATTAGGCCGTAAAAGGCCATATTACAGCCTTTGAAAGCCTGTGCAGGCAGTTGGAGGTGTTCTAAGGGCCTGGCGCTCAGGAAAACGACTTGGGACGTCGTAGTCCATTGAGACTGGAAGGAATAGACCGATGGCCGCTGTCTGGGTGCGTGGAACCACGTGATTTACGTGTAGGACCTTAATTAGGCCGTAAAAGGCCATATTACAGCCTTTGAAAGCCTGTGCAGGCAGTTGGAGGTGTTCTAAGGGCCTGGCGCTCAGGAAAACGACTTGGGACGTCGTAGTCCATTGAGACGGAAGGAATAGACCGATGGCCGCCTGTCTGGGTGCGTGGAATCACGGGATTTACGTGTAGGACCTTAATTAGGCCGTAAAAGGCCATATTACAGCCTTTGAAAGCCTGTGCAGGCAGTTTGAGGTGTTCTAAGGGCCTGGCGCTCAGGAAAACGACTTGGGACGTCGTAGTCCATTGAGACTGGAAGGAATAGACCGATGGCCGCTTGTCTGGGTGCGTGGAACCACGTGATTTACGTGTAGGACCTTAATTAGGCCGTAAAAGGCCATATTACAGCCTTTGAAAGCCTGTGCAGGCAGTTGGAGGTGTTCTAAGGGCCTGGCGCTCAGGAAAACGACTTGGGATGTCGTAGTCCATTGAGACGAGAAGGAATAGACCGATGGCCGCCTGTCTGGGTGCGTGGAATCACGGGATTTACGTGTAGGGCCTTTAATAAGCCGTAAAAGGCCATATTACAGCCTTTGAGAGCCTGTGCAGGCAGTTGGAGGTGTTCTAAGGGCCTGGCGCTCAGGAAAACGACTTGGGACGTCGTAGTCCATTGAGACTGGAAGGAATAGACCGATGGCCGCTTGTCTGGGCGCGTGGAACCACGTGATTTACGTGTAGGACCTTAATTAGGCCGTAAAAGGCCATATTACAGCCTTTGAAAGCCTGTGCAGGCAGTTGGAGGTGTTCTAAGGGCCTGGCGCTCAGGAAAACGACTTGGGACGTCGTAGTCCATTGAGACTGGAAGGAATAGACCGATGGCCGCCTGTCTGGGTGCGTGGAATCACGGGATTTACGTGTAGGACCTTAATTAGGCCGTAAAAGGCCATATTACAGCCTTTGAAAGCCTGTGCAGGCAGTTGGAGGTGTTCTAAGGGCCTGGCGCTCAGGAAAACGACTTGGGACGTCGTAGTCCATTGAGACTGGAAGGAATAGACCGATGGCCGCTTGTCTGGGCGCGTGGAACCACGTGATTTACGTGTAGGACCTAATTAGGCCGTAAAAGGCCATATTACAGCCTTTGAAAGCCTGTGCAGGCAGTTGGAGGTGTTCTAAGGGCCTGGCGCTCAGGAAAACGACTTGGGACGTCGTAGTCCATTGAGACGAGAAGGAATAGACCGATGGCCGCCTGTCTGGGTGCGTGGAATCACGGATTTACGTGTAGGGACCTTAATTAGCCGTAAAAGGCCATATTACAGCCTTTGAAAGCCTGTGCAGGCAGTTGGAGGTGTTCTAAGGGCCTGGCGCTCAGGAAAACGACTTGGGACGTCGTAGTCCATTGAGACTGGAAGGAATAGACCGATGGCCGCCTGTCTGGGTGCGTGGAATCACGGGATTTACGTGTAGGACCTTAATTAGGCCGTAAAAGGCCATATTACAGCCTTTGAGAGCCTGTGCAGGCAGTTGGAGGTGTTCTAAGGGCCTGGCGCTCAGGAAAACGACTTGGGACGTCGTAGTCCATTGAGACTGGAAGGACTAGACCGATGGCTGCTGTCTGGGCGCGTGGAACCACGTGATTTACGTGTAGGACCCTAATTAGGCCGTAAAAGGCCATATTACAGCCTTTGAAAGCCTGTGCAGGCAGTTGGAGGTGTTCTAAGGGCCTGGCGCTCAGGAAAACGACTTGGGATGTCGTAGTCCATTGAGACGAGACGGAATAGGACCGATGGCCGCCTGTCTGGTGCGTGGAATCACGGGATTTACGTTGTAGGGCCTTAATTAAGCTTAAAAGCCTATTACAGCTTTTGAAGCTGTGACGTATTTAGAGATTTCTAAAGGCCTGCGCTAGGAAAACGACTTGGGACGTCGTAGTCCATTGAGACTGGAAAGAATAGACCGATGGCCGTTTGTCTGGGGCGTGGAACAACGTGATTTACGTGTAGGACCCTAATTAGGCCGTAAAAGGCCATATTACAAGCCTTTGAAAGCCTGTTGCAGCAGTTTGGAGGTGTTCTAAGGGCCTGGCGCTGGGAAAAACTTTGGGATGTCGTATTGCCATTGAGACGAGAAGGAATAGACCGATGGCCGCTGTCTGGGTGCGTGGAATCACGTAATTTACGTGTAGGGCCTTAATAAGGCGTAAAAAGGCACTATTACAGCCTTTGAAGACTGTGCAGGCAGTTGGAGGTGTTCTAAGGCCTGGCGCTCAGGAAAACGACTTGGGACGTCGTAGTCCATTGAGACTGGAAGGAATAGACCGATGGCCGCTTGTCTGGGCGCGTGGAACCACGTGATTTACGTGTAGGACCCTAATTAGGCCGTAAAAGGCCATATTACAGCCTTTGAAAGCCTGTGCAGGCAGTTGGAGGTGTTCTAAGGGCCTGGCGCTCAGGAAAACGACTTGGGATGTCGTAGTCCATTGAGACGAGAAGGAATAGACCGATGGCCGCCTGTCTGGGTGCGTGGAATCACGGGATTTACGTGTAGGACCTTAATTAGGCCGTAAAAGGCCATATTACAGCCTTTGAAGCCTGTGCAGGCAGTTGGAGGTGTTCTAAGGGCCTGGCGCTCAGGAAAACGACTTGGGACGTCGTAGTCCATTGAGACTGGAAGGAATAGACCGATGGCCGCTTGTCTGGGCGCGTGGAACCACGTGATTTACGTGTAGGACCCTAATTAGGCCGTAAAAGGCCATATTACAGCCTTTGAAAGCCTGTGCAGGCAGTTGGAGGTGTTCTAAGGCCTGGCGCTCAGGAAAACGACTTGGGATGTCGTAGTCCATTGAGACGGAAGGAATAGACCGATGGCCGCCTGTCTGGGTGCGTGGAATCACGGATTTACGTGTAGGGCCTTTAATTAAGCCGTAAAAGGCCATATTACAGCCTTTGAGAGCCTGTGCAGGTAGTTGGAGGTGTTCTAAGGCCTGTCGTCAGGAAACGACTTGAGACGTCGCAGTCCATTGAGACTGGAAGGAATAGACCGATGGCCGCTTGTCTGGGCGCGTGGAACCACGTGATTTACGTGTAGGACCCTAATTAGGCCGTAAAAGGCCATATTACAGCCTTTGAAAGCCTGTGCAGGCAGTTGGAGGTGTTCTAAGGGCCTGGCGCTCAGGAAAACGACTTGGGATGTCGTAGTCCATTGAGACGAGAAGGAATAGACCGATGGCCGCCTGTCTGGGTGCGTGGAATCACGGGATTTACGTGTAGGGCCTTTAATAAGCCGTAAAAGGCCATATTACAGCCTTTGAGAGCCTGTGCAGGTAGTTGGAGGTGTTCTAAGGGCCTGTCGCTCAGGAAAACGACTTGGGACGTCGTAGTCCATTGAGACTGGAAGGAATAGACCGATGGCCGCTTGTCTGGGCGCGTGGAACCACGTGATTTACGTGTAGGACCCTAATTAGGCCGTAAAAGGCCATATTACAGCCTTGAAAGCCTGTGCAGGCAGTTGGAGGTGTTCTAAGGGCCTGGCGCTCAGGAAAACGACTTGGGATGTCGTAGTCCATTGAGACGAGAAGGAATAGACCGATGGCCGCCTGTCTGGGTGCGTGGAATCACGGGATTTACGTGTAGGGCCTTTAATAAGCCGTAAAAGGCCATATTACAGCCTTTGAGAGCCTGTGCAGGTAGTTGGAGGTGTTCTAAGGGCCTGGCGCTCAGGAAAACGACTTGGGACGTCGTAGTCCATTGAGACTGGAAGGAATAGACCGATGGCCGCTTGTCTGGGTGCGTGGAACCACGTGATTTACGTGTAGGACCTTAATTAGCCGTTAAAAGGCCATATTACAGCCTTTGAAGCCTGTGCAGGCGTATTGGAGGTGTTCTAAGGGCCTGGCGCTCAGGAAAACGACTTGGATGTCGTAGTCCATTGAGACTGGAAGGAATAGACCGATGGCCGCTTGTCTGGGTGCGTGGAACCACGTGATTTACGTGTAGGCCTTAATAGCGTAGGCCATTTACAGCTTTAAGCCGTGCAAAGTGTTCTAAGGCCTGCGCTCAGAAATCATTGGACGTCTAGCCATTAGCTTAGAATGGCTTGTGGCGTGGACACGTATGTGTAGGACCTAATTAGGCCGTTAAAAGCCTATACAGGAAAGCCTGTGCACAGATGTTCTAAGGGCCTGGCCTCAGGAAAACGACTTGGGACGTCGTAGTCCATTGAGACTGGAAGGAATAGACCGATGGCCGCTTGTCTGGCGCGTGGAACACGGATTTACGTGTAGGACCTAATTAGCCGTAAAAGGCCATATTACAGCCTTTTGAAAGCCTGTGCAGGGGCCAGTTGGAGGTGTTCCTAAGGGCCTGGCGCTCAGGAAAAGGACTGGGACGTCGTAGTCCATTGAGACTGGAAGGACTAGACCGTGGCCGCTTAGTCTGGGTGCGTGGAATCACGGATTTACGTGTAGGGCCTTTAATAAGCCGTAAAAGGCCATATTACAGCCTTTGAAGCCTGTGCAGGTAGTTGGAGGTGTTCTAAGGGCCTGGCGCTCAGGAAAACGACTTGGGACGTCGTAGTCCATTGAGACTGGAAGGAATAGACCGATGGCCGCTTGTCTGGGCGCGTGGAACCACGTGATTTACGTGTAGGACCTAATTAGGCCGTAAAAGGCCATATTACAGCCTTTGAAAGCCTGTGCAGGCAGTTGGAGGTGTTCTAAGGGCCTGGCGCTCAGGAAAACGACTTGGGATGTCGTAGTCCATTGAGACGAGAAGGAATAGACCGATGGCCGCCTGTCTGGGTGCGTGGAATCACGGGATTTACGTGTAGGGCCTTTAATAAGCCGTAAAAGGCCATATTACAGCCTTTGAGAGCCTGTGCAGGTAGTTGGAGGTGTTCTAAGGGCCTGGCGCTCAGGAAAACGACTTGGGACGTCGTAGTCCATTGAGACTGGAAGGATAGACCGATGGCCGCTTGTCTGGGCGCGTGGAACCACGTGATTTACGTGTTGGACCCTAATTAGGCCGTAAAAGGCCATATTACAGCCTTTGAAAGCCTGTTGCAGGGCAGTTGGAGGTGTTCTAAGGGCCTTGGCGCTCAGGAAAACGACTTGGGACGTCGTAGTCCATTGAGACGGGAAGGAATAGACCGATGGCCAGCCCCTGTCTGGGTGCGTGGAATCACGGGATTTACGTGTAGGGCCTTTAATAAGACCGTAAAAGGCCATATTACAGCCTTTGAGAGCCTGTGCAGGTAGTTGGAGGTGTTCTAAGGCCTGTCGCTCAGGAAAACGACTTGGGACGTCGTAGTCCATTGAGACTGGAAGGACTAGACCGATGGCCGCTTGTCTGGGCGCGTGAACCACGTGATTTACGTGTAGGACCCTAATTAGGCCGTAAAAGGCCATATTACAGCCTTTGAAAGCCTGTGCAGGCAGTTGGAGGTGTTCTAAGGGCCTGGCGCTCAGGAAAACGACTTGGGATGTCGTAGTCATTAGAGACGAGAAGGAATAGACCGATGGCGCCTGTCTGGGTGCGTGGAATCAGGATTTACGTGTAGGGCCTTTAATAAGCCGTAAAAGGCAATATTTACAGCCTTTGTGAGAGCTTGAGTAGGTTGAGTGTTTCTAAAGGCCTGGCGATCAGGAAAACGACTTGAGACTCGAGTCCATTGAGACTGGAAGGAATAGACCGTTGGCTGCTGTCGGGCGCGTGGAACCACGTGGTTTAGTGTAGGACCCTAATTAGCCGTAAAAGGCCATATTTACAGCCTTTGGAAGCCTGTGCAGGCAGTTGGAGGTGTTCTAAGGCTGGCGCTTCAGGAAAACAGACTTGGGATGTTGTAGTCCATTGAGACGAAGAACGACATAGGCCGATGGCGCCTGTCTGTGGGTGCGGGAATCACGGGATTTACGTGTAGGCCTTTAATAACGTAAAAAGACCTATATACAGCTTTGAAGGCTTTGTTAGCGTATTGAGGTTCTAAAGGCCTGACGCTCAGGAAAACGACTTGGGACGTCGTAGTCCATTGAGACTGGAAGGAATAGACCGATGGCCGCTTGTCTGGGCGCGTGGAACCACGTGATTTACGTGTAGGACCCTAATTAGGCCGTAAAAGGCCATATTACAGCCTTTGAAAGCCTGTGCAGGCAGTTGGAGGTGTTCTAAGGGCCTGGCGCTCAGGAAAACGACTTGGGATGTCGTAGTCCATTGAGACGAGAAGGAATAGACCGATGGCCGCCTGTCTGGGTGCGTGGAATCACGGGATTTACGTGTAGGGCCTTTAATAAGCCGTAAAAGGCCATATTACAGCCTTTGAGAGCCTGTGCAGGTAGTTGGAGGTGTTCTAAGGGCCTGGCGCTCAGGAAAACGACTTGGGACGTCGTAGTCCATTGAGACTGGAAGGAATAGACCGATGGCCGCTTGTCTGGGCGCGTGGAACCACGTGATTTACGTGTAGGACCCTAATTAGGCCGTAAAAGGCCATATTACAGCCTTTGAAAGCCTGTGCAGGCAGTTGGAGGTGTTCTAAGGGCCTGGCGCTCAGGAAAACGACTTGGGATGTCGTAGTCCATTGAGACGAGAAGGAATAGACCGATGGCCGCCTGTCTGGGTGCGTGGAATCACGGGATTTACGTGTAGGGCCTTTAATAAGCCGTAAAAGGCCATATTACAGCCTTTGAAGCCTGTGCAGGTAGTTGGAGGTGTTCTAAGGGCCTGTCGTCAGGAAAACGACTTGGGACGTCGTAGTCCATTGAGACTGGAAGGAATAGACCGATGGCCGCTTGTCTGGGCGCGTGGAACCACGTGATTTACGTGTAGGACCCTAATTAGGCCGTAAAAGGCCATATTACAGCCTTTGAAAGCCTGTGCAGGCAGTTGGAGGTGTTCTAAGGGCCTGGCGCTCAGGAAAACGACTTGGGATGTCGTAGTCCATTGAGACGAGAAGGAATAGACCGATGGCCGCCTGTCTGGGTGCGTGGAATCACGGGATTTACGTGTAGGGCCTTTAATAAGCCGTAAAAGGCCATATTACAGCCTTTGAGAGCCTGTGCAGGTAGTTGGAGGTGTTCTAAGGGCCTGTCGCTCAGGAAAACGACTTGGGACGTCGTAGTCCATTGAGACTGGAAGGAATAGACCGATGGCCGCTTGTCTGGGCGCGTGGAACCACGTGATTTACGTGTAGGACCCTAATTAGGCCGTAAAAGGCCATATTACAGCCTTTGAAAGCCTGTGCAGGCAGTTGGAGGTGTTCTAAGGGCCTGGCGCTCAGGAAAACGACTTGGGATGTCGTAGTCCATTGAGACGAGAAGGAATAGACCGATGGCCGCCTGTCTGGGTGCGTGGAATCACGGGATTTACGTGTAGGGCCTTTAATAAGCCGTAAAAGGCCATATTACAGCCTTTGAGAGCCTGTGCAGGTAGTTGGAGGTGTTCTAAGGGCCTGTCGCTCAGGAAAACGACTTGGGACGTCGTAGTCCATTGAGACTGGAAGGAATAGACCGATGGCCGCTTGTCTGGGCGCGTGGAACCACGTGATTTACGTGTAGGACCCTAATTAGGCCGTAAAAGGCCATATTACAGCCTTTGAAAGCCTGTGCAGGCAGTTGGAGGTGTTCTAAGGGCCTGGCGCTCAGGAAAACGACTTGGGATGTCGTAGTCCATTGAGACGAGAAGGAATAGACCGATGGCCGCCTGTCTGGGTGCGTGGAATCACGGGATTTACGTGTAGGGCCTTTAATAAGCCGTAAAAGGCCATATTACAGCCTTTGAGAGCCTGTGCAGGTAGTTGGAGGTGTTCTAAGGGCCTGTCGCTCAGGAAAACGACTTGGGACGTCGTAGTCCATTGAGACTGGAAGGAATAGACCGATGGCCGCTTGTCTGGGCGCGTGGAACCACGTGATTTACGTGTAGGACCCTAATTAGGCCGTAAAAGGCCATATTACAGCCTTTGAAAGCCTGTGCAGGCAGTTGGAGGTGTTCTAAGGGCCTGGCGCTCAGGAAAACGACTTGGGATGTCGTAGTCCATTGAGACGAGAAGGAATAGACCGATGGCCGCCTGTCTGGGTGCGTGGAATCACGGGATTTACGTGTAGGGCCTTTAATAAGCCGTAAAAGGCCTTATTACAGCTTTGAAGCTTGTGTACGTACTTAGAGATCTTCTAAAGGCCTGACGATAAGGAAAACGACTTGGGACGTCGTAGTCCATTGAGACTGGAAGGAATAGACCGATGGCCGCTTGTCTGGGCGCGTGAACCACGTGATTTACGTGTAGGACCCTAATTAGGCCGTAAAAGGCCATATTACAGCCTTTGAAAGCCTGTGCAGGCAGTTGGAGGTGTTCTAAGGGCCTGGCGCTCAGGAAAACGACTTGGGATGTCGTAGTCCATTGAGACGAGAAGGAATAGACCGATGGCCGCCTGTCTGGGTGCGTGGAATCACGGATTTACGTGTAGGGCCTTTAATAAGCCGTAAAAGGCCATATTACAGCCTTTGAGAGCCTGTGCAGGTAGTTGGAGGTGTTCTAAGGGCCTGTCGTCAGGGAAAACGACTTGGGACGTCGTAGTCCATTGAGACTGGAAGGAATAGACCGATGGCCGCTTGTCTGGGCGCGTGGAACCACGTGATTTACGTGTAGGACCCTAATTAGGCCGTAAAAGGCCATATTACAGCCTTTGAAAGCCTGTGCAGGCAGTTGGAGGTGTTCTAAGGGCCTGGCGCTCAGGAAAACGACTTGGGATGTCGTAGTCCATTGAGACGAGAAGGAATAGACCGATGGCCGCCTGTCTGGGTGCGTGGAATCACGGGATTTACGTGTAGGGCCTTTAATAAGCCGTAAAAGGCCATATTACAGCCTTTGAGAGCCTGTGCAGGTAGTTGGAGGTGTTCTAAGGGCCTGTCGCTCAGGAAAACGACTTGGGACGTCGTAGTCCATTGAGACTGGAAGGAATAGACCGATGGCCGCTTGTCTGGGCGCGTGGAACCACGTGATTTACGTGTAGGACCCTAATTAGGCCGTAAAAGGCCATATTACAGCCTTTGAAAGCCTGTGCAGGCAGTTGGAGGTGTTCTAAGGGCCTGGCGCTCAGGAAAACGACTTGGGATGTCGTAGTCCATTGAGACGAGAAGGAATAGACCGATGGCCGCCTGTCTGGGTGCGTGGAATCACGGGATTTACGTGTAGGGCCTTTAATAAGCCGTAAAAGGCCATATTACAGCCTTTGAGAGCCTGTGCAGGTAGTTGGAGGTGTTCTAAGGCCTGTCGTTCAGGAAAACGACTTGGGACGTCGTAGTCCATTGAGACTGGAAGGAATAGACCGATGGCCGCTTGTCTGGGCGCGTGGAACCACGTGATTTACGTGTAGGACCCTAATTAGGCCGTAAAAGGCCATATTACAGCCTTTGAAAGCCTGTGCAGGCAGTTGGAGGTGTTCTAAGGGCCTGGCGCTCAGGAAAACGACTTGGGATGTCGTAGTCCATTGAGACGAGAAGGAATAGACCGATGGCCGCCTGTCTGGGTGCGTGGAATCACGGGATTTACGTGTAGGGCCTTTAATAAGCCGTAAAAGGCCATATTACAGCCTTTGAGAGCCTGTGCAGGTAGTTGGAGGTGTTCTAAGGGCCTGTCGCTCAGGAAAACGACTTGGGACGTCGTAGTCCATTGAGACTGGAAGGAATAGACCGATGGCCGCTTGTCTGGGCGCGTGGAACCACGTGATTTACGTGTAGGACCCTAATTAGGCCGTAAAAGGCCATATTACAGCCTTTGAAAGCCTGTGCAGGCAGTTGGAGGTGTTCTAAGGGCCTGGCGCTCAGGAAAACGACTTGGGACGTCGTAGTCCATTGAGACGAGAAGGAATAGACCGATGGCCGCCTGTCTGGGTGCGTGGAATCACGGGATTTACGTGTAGGGCCTTTAATAAGCCGTAAAAGGCCATATTACAGCCTTTGAGAGCCTGTGCAGGTAGTTGGAGGTGTTCTAAGGGCCTGTCGTTCAGGAAAACGACTTGAGACATCGCAGTCCATTGAGACTGGAAGGAATAGACCGATGGCCGCTTGTCTGGGCGCGTGGAACCACGTGATTTACGTGTAGGACCCTAATTAGGCCGTAAAAGGCCATATTACAGCCTTTGAAAGCCTGTGCAGGCAGTTGGAGGTGTTCTAAGGGCCTGGCGCTCAGGAAAACGACTTGGGATGTCGTAGTCCATTGAGACGAGAAGGAATAGACCGATGGCCGCCTGTCTGGGTGCGTGGAATCACGGGATTTACGTGTAGGGCCTTTAATAAGCCGTAAAAGGCCATATTACAGCCTTTGAGAGCCTGTGCAGGTAGTTGGAGGTGTTCTAAGGGCCTGTCGCTCAGGAAAACGACTTGGGACGTCGTAGTCCATTGAGACTGGAAGGAATAGACCGATGGCCGCTTGTCTGGGCGCGTGGAACCACGTGATTTACGTGTAGGACCCTAATTAGGCCGTAAAAGGCCATATTACAGCCTTTGAAAGCCTGTGCAGGCAGTTGGAGGTGTTCTAAGGGCCTGGCGCTCAGGAAAACGACTTGGGATGTCGTAGTCCATTGAGACGAGAAGGAATAGACCGATGGCCGCCTGTCTGGGTGCGTGGAATCACGGGATTTACGTGTAGGGCCTTTAATAAGCCGTAAAAGGCCATATTACAGCCTTTGAAGCCTGTGCAGGTAGTTGGAGGTGTTCTAAGGGCCTGTCGCTCAGGAAAACGACTTGGGACGTCGTAGTCCATTGAGACTGGAAGGAATAGACCGATGGCCGCTTGTCTGGGCGCGTGGAACCACGTGATTTACGTGTAGGACCCTAATTAGGCCGTAAAAGGCCATATTACAGCCTTTGAAAGCCTGTGCAGGCAGTTGGAGGTGTTCTAAGGGCCTGGCGCTCAGGAAAACGACTTGGGATGTCGTAGTCCATTGAGACGAGAAGGAATAGACCGATGGCCGCCTGTCTGGGTGCGTGGAATCACGGGATTTACGTGTAGGGCCTTTAATAAGCCGTAAAAGGCCATATTACAGCCTTTGAAGCCTGTGCAGGTAGTTGGAGGTGTTCTAAGGGCCTGTCGCTCAGGAAAACGACTTGGACGTCGTAGTCCATTGAGACTGGAAGGAATAGACCGATGGCCGCTTGTCTGGGCGCGTGGAACCACGTGATTTACGTGTAGGACCCTAATTAGGCCGTAAAAGGCCATATTACAGCCTTTGAAAGCCTGTGCAGGCAGTTGGAGGTGTTCTAAGGGCCTGGCGCTCAGGAAAACGACTTGGGATGTCGTAGTCCATTGAGACGAGAAGGAATAGACCGATGGCCGCTTGTCTGGGTGCGTGGAATCACGGGATTTACGTGTAGGCCTTTAATAGGCCGTAAAAGGCCATATTACAGCCTTTGAGAGCCTGTGCAGGTAGTTGGAGGTGTTCTAAGGGCCTGTCGCTCAGGAAAACGACTTGGGACGTCGTAGTCCATTGAGACTGGAAGGAATAGACCGATGGCCGCTTGTCTGGGCGCGTGGAACCACGTGATTTACGTGTAGGACCCTAATTAGGCCGTAAAAGGCCATATTACAGCCTTTGAAAGCCTGTGCAGGCAGTTGGAGGTGTTCTAAGGGCCTGGCGCTCAGGAAAACGACTTGGGATGTCGTAGTCCATTGAGACGAGAAGGAATAGACCGATGGCCGCCTGTCTGGGTGCGTGGAATCACGGGATTTACGTGTAGGGCCTTTAATAAGCCGTAAAAGGCCTTATTACAGCCTTTGAAAGCCTGTGTACGTAGTTAGAGGTCTTCTAAAGGCCTGACGATAAGGAAAACGACTTGGGACGTCGTAGTCCATTGAGACTGGAAGGAATAGACCGATGGCCGCTTGTCTGGGCGCGTGGAACCACGTGATTTACGTGTAGGACCCTAATTAGGCCGTAAAAGGCCATATTACAGCCTTTGAAAGCCTGTGCAGGCAGTTGGAGGTGTTCTAAGGGCCTGGCGCTCAGGAAAACGACTTGGGATGTCGTAGTCCATTGAGACGAGAAGGAATAGACCGATGGCCGCCTGTCTGGGTGCGTGGAATCACGGGATTTACGTGTAGGGCCTTTAATAAGCCGTAAAAGGCCATATTACAGCCTTTGAGAGCCTGTGCAGGCAGTTGGAGGTGTTCTAAGGGCCTGGCGCTCAGGAAAACGACTTGGGACGTCGTAGTCCATTGAGACTGGAAGGAATAGACCGATGGCCGCTTGTCTGGGTGCGTGGAACCACGTGATTTACGTGTAGGACCTTAATTAGGCCGTAAAAGGCCATATTACAGCCTTTGAAAGCCTGTGCAGGCAGTTGGAGGTGTTCTAAGGGCCTGGCGCTCAGGAAAACGACTTGGGACGTCGTAGTCCATTGAGACTGGAAGGATAGACCGATGGCTGCTTGTCTGGGCGCGTGGAACCACGTGATTTACGTGTAGGACCCTAATTAGGCCGTAAAAGGCCATATTACAGCCTTTGAAAGCCTGTGCAGGCAGTTGGAGGTGTTCTAAGGGCCTGGCGCTCAGGAAAACGACTTGGGATGTCGTAGTCCATTGAGACGAGAAGGAATAGACCGATGGCCGCCTG
Organism: Hydractinia echinata; assembly: GCA_030067915.1. Taxonomy (NCBI): domain Eukaryota; kingdom Metazoa; phylum Cnidaria; class Hydrozoa; order Anthoathecata; family Hydractiniidae; genus Hydractinia; species Hydractinia echinata. The sequence continues at coordinate 4,453 of JASGCC010003721.1, read as the reverse complement.
TCTGGGTGCGTGGAATCACGGGATTTACGTGTAGGGCCTTTAATAAGCCGTAAAAGGCCATATTACAGCCTTTGAAGGCCTGTGCAGGTAGTTGAGGTGTTCTAAAGGGCCTGACGCTCAGGAAAACGACTTGGGACGTCGTAGTCCATTGAGACTGGAAGGAATAGACCGATGGCCGCTTGTCTGGGCGCGTGGAACCACGTGATTTACGTGTAGGACCCTAATTAGGCCGTAAAAGGCCATATTACAGCCTTTGAAAGCCTGTGCAGGCAGTTGGAGGTGTTCTAAGGGCCTGGCGCTCAGGAAAACGACTTGGGATGTCGTAGTCCATTGAGACGAGAAGGAATAGACCGATGGCCGCCTGTCTGGGTGCGTGGAATCACGGGATTTACGTGTAGGGCCTTAATAAGCCGTAAAAGGCCATATTACAGCCTTTGAGAGCCTGTGCAGGTAGTTGGAGGTGTTCTAAGGGCCTGTCGCTCAGGGAAACGACTTGAGACGTCGTAGTCCATTGAGACTGGAAGGAATAGACCGATGGCCGCTTGTCTGGGCGCGTGGAACCACGTGATTTACGTGTAGGACCCTAATTAGGCCGTAAAAGGCCATATTACAGCCTTTGAAAGCCTGTGCAGGCAGTTGGAGGTGTTCTAAGGGCCTGGCGCTCAGGGAAAACGACTTGGGATGTCGTAGTCCATTGAGACGAGAAGGAATAGACCGATGGCCGCCTGTCTGGGTGCGTGGAATCACGGGATTTACGTGTAGGGCCTTTAATAAGCCGTAAAAGGCCATATTACAGCCTTTGAGAGCCTGTGCAGTAGTTGGAGGTGTTCTAAGGGCCTGTCGTCAGGAAAACGACTTGGGACGTCGTAGTCCATTGAGACTGGAAGGAATAGACCGATGGCCGCTTGTCTGGGCGCGTGGAACCACGTGATTTACGTGTAGGACCCTAATTAGGCCGTAAAAGGCCATATTACAGCCTTTGAAAGCCTGTGCAGGCAGTTGGAGGTGTTCTAAGGGCCTGGCGCTCAGGAAAACGACTTGGGATGTCGTAGTCCATTGAGACGAGAAGGAATAGACCGATGGCCGCTTGTCTGGGTGCGTGGAACCACGTGATTTACGTGTAGGACCCTAATTAGGCCGTAAAAGGCCATATTACAGCCTTTGAAAGCCTGTGCAGGCAGTTGGAGGTGTTCTAAGGGCCTGGCGCTCAGGAAAACGACTTGGGACGTCGTAGTCCATTGAGACTGAAGGAATAGACCGATGCCTGCCCTGTGGGTGCGTGGAATCCAGCGAGATGTACGTTGTAGGGCCCTTAATAAGGCTGTAAAAGGCCATATTACAGCCTTTGAGAGCCTTTGCAGGTAGTTGCAGGTGTTCTAAGGGCCTGTCGCTCAGGAAACGACTTTGGGATGGTAGTCCATTTGAGACGAGAACGAATAGACCGATGGCCGCCTGTCTGGGTGCGTGGAATCACGGGATTTACGTGTAGGGCCTTTAATAAGCCGTAAAAGGCCTTATTACAGCTTTTGAAGGCTTGTGTACGTACTTAGAGATCTTCTAAAGGCCTGACGATAAGGAAAACGACTTGGGACGTCGTACTCCATTGAGACTGGAGGAATAGACCGATGGTCGCTTGGTCTGGGCGCGTGGAACAACGCTGATTTACGTGTAGGACCCTAATTAGGCCGTAAAAGGCCAATGTTACAGCCTTTGAGAGACTGTGGCAGGTAGTTGGAAGGTGTTCTAAGGGCCTGGCGTTCAGGGGAAAACGACTTGAGACATCGCAGTCCATTGAGACGAGAAGAGGAAATAACCGAATCGGCCCGCCTGTCTCGGGTGCGTGGAATACCGGTGATTTGTGTTAGGGCCTTTAATAAGCCAGTAAAAGGCCATTATTACAGCTTTGAAGCTTTAGTAGGTAGCTTAGGATTTCTAATAGGCCTCGCTACGATAGGAATCGACTTGGGACGTCGTGTCCATTGCGAGCTGGAGGATGACGTGGACCGCTTGCTCTGGGCGCGTGGAACACGTGAATTTTCGTGTAGGACCCTACATTAGGGCGTAAAAGGCATATCTACAGCCTTTGAAGCTGTGCGGCAGTTGGAGCGTTTCTAAGGGCGCTGGGATTAGGAAAAACGACTTGGAGTCGCTAGCGCATTGAGACTGGAAGGATATGAACCGATGGCCGCTCTGTCTTGGCTGCGATGAACCACGTGATTTACGTGTCAGGACCTCTAATTAGGCACGTAAAAGGACATATTCAAGCCTTTGAGACGCACTGTGCAGGCTAGTTGATGGGTGTTCTAAAGGCCTGTCGTTAGGAACCACGATTGGACAGTCGCAGTCATTGGCGGAAGGACTAGACCGATTGGCGGTTGGGTGCGTGAACCACCGTGATTACGTGTAGGCCCTAATATAGGCCGTTAAAAGGCCATATTACAGCCTTTGAAAGCCTGTGCAGGGCATTGGCGATGGTTCTAAGGGCTGGCGCTCAGGAAAAACGACTTGGGATGTGTAGTCATTGAGCACGAGAGGAATACCGACGGTGGCCGCTGTCTGGCGTGGTGGAATCACCGTATTTACGTGTAGGGCCTGTTAATAACGGCCGTAAAGGCCATATTACAGCTTTGAAATGCTGTACGTTAGAGATCCATAATCTAAAGCCTGCGTCAAGGAAAAGACTTGGACGTCGTAGTCCATTGAGACTGGAAGGAATAGACCGATGGCGCTTGTCTGGGCGGTGGAACCCGTGTTTACGTGTAGGACCTCAATATAGGCCGTAAAAGGCCATATTTACAGCCCTTTGAAGCCTGTGCAGGATCATTGGAGGTGTTCTAAGGGCCTGGGCTCAGGAAACGATTGGGATCGTAGTTCAGATGGACATGAGAAGCGAATAGACCTACTGGCCGCTTGTCGGTGCGTGAATCACGGATTTACGTGTGTGGACCTTAAATTACCGTTAAAATCCTTATTACACAGCTTTTGAAGGCTTGCGTACTATTAGAGATCTTCTAAGGCCGTCGACATAAGAGAAAACGACTTGGGACGTCGTCAGTCCATTGAGATGAGAAAAATAGACCGATGGCCGCCTGTCTGGGGTGCGTGGAATCACGGATTACTTGTAGGACCTTTAGCGATAAAAAGCATATTACAGCCTTTGAAGCTGCCTGTCAGGCAGGTTTGAGGTGTTTCTAAGGGCCTGGCGCTCAGGAAACGACTTGGACGTCGGTATCCATTGAGACTGAGAAGGAATAGACCGATGGCCGCCTGTCTGGGTGCGTGGAATCACGTATTACGTGTATAGGCCTTAATAAGCCGTAAAAAGCGCTTATTACAGGCTTTTGAAGGCTGTGTACGACTTAGCGTTTTAAAGCTGACGCTCAGGAAAACGACTTGGACGTGTAGTCCATTGGACTGAAGGCATAGACCGATGACCGCTTGTCTGGCGGCTGGAACCACGTGATTTAACGTGTGTAGGACCCTAATTAGGCCGTAAAGGCCATATTACAGCCTTTGAAGCCTGTGCAAGCAAGTTGGGAACGTGTTCTAAGGGCTGGCGCTCAGGAAACCGATTGGGATTTGTGAGGTCCATTGAGACGAGGAAGAAAGACCGATGGCCCGCCTGTCTTGGGGTGCGTGAGAATCACGGGATTTACGTGTAGGACCTTTAATAAGGCCGTAAAGGCAGCCTTTAGACAGCTTTTGAAGGCTTGTGTACGTATTAGGAGATCTTCTAACAAGGCCTGGTGATGGTATATGGAAACGGGACTTCGGACAGTTCGTTAGCGTCCATTGAGACTGGGAATTAGACCGATGGCTGCTTGTCTGGCGCGTAGGAACCACGTGATTTACGTGTAGGACCCCTAATTAGGCCGTAAAAGGCATAAACAGCCTTTGAAAGCGCTGTGCAGGCAGTTGGAGGTTTCTAAGGGCTGAGCTGTCAGGGAAAAAGACTTGGGACTGTTCGTATCCATTGATGACGGAGGAATAGACCCGATGGCCGCCTCTGTGTGCATGGAATCACGGGATTACGTGTTAGGACTTATAATAAGGTAAAAGCCTATATACAGCCTTTGAGAACCTGTGCAGGTACGTTGATTAGAGTGTCTCTAAGGCCTGCGTATCAGGAAAAACGGATATGAGACGGTCGATAGACTTGAGGCTGAAAGGGATTTAGATCATGCGGCTTGTCTGGCGCGTGGAACCACGCGTGATTTACGTGTAGACCCTAATTAGCCTAAAAGGATATCTACAGCCTTTGAAAGCCTGTGCAGCAGTTGAGGTGTCTTCTAAGGGCCTGGCGCTCAGGAAAACGACTTGGCGGAGTCGCCCCTAGTCCATTGAGACGAAGAGGATAGGACCGATGGACGCCTCTGCGGGTGCTGATCACGGTGATTTACGTTAGGCTTCTAATAAGCCGTAAAGCATACAGCTTTGAAAGGATCTCTCTCCT
>JASGCC010003720.1:0-22798 GCA_030067915.1 Hydractinia echinata | reverse complement strand
ATTGGTCCCACTGTAAAAAATGAATTATTGATCTAAATATTTAAATAAAGAGCTAACAGAGCGTCCAGTGTAACTGCGGAGTTCCAGCAGTCATACCAAAGTGAAAGAATGTTAATTCTTGGAGTCCATTGTCTCATTTATCACATTTATAAGGTCAAAGTCCAAAATCAGTTCAATTAGATCCCACGGTCAATCGTTTCACTTTTAAAGCGATGCAACCTAGTAATATCGGAAAAATATCGCTAAATACATGTTGGTACGAATATGTGACGCAAACGTTGTAACTCAAACGGACTGATACCGTTAGAAAGTCAATGAAATGTAGTTTTGAAATGTCTCTATTTCTTCAGCGCGCGCTAACGGCTTGGATTGGTCCCACTGTAAAAAATGACTATCGAACTATATTTTAAAGAGCTAACAGAGCGTCCAGTGTAACTGCGGAGTTCCAGCAGTCATACCAAAGTGAGAAGAATGTTAATTCTTGGAGTCCATTTGTCTCATTTATCATCATTAAGGTCAAAGTCCAAAATCAGTTCAATTAGGTTCCACGGTCAATCGTTTCACTTTTAAAAGCGATGCAACCTAGTAATATCGGAAAATATCGCTAAATACATGTTGGTACGAATATGTGACGCAAACGTTGTAACTCAAACGGACTGATACCGTTAGAAAGTCAATAAAATGTAGTTTTTGAAATGTCTCTATTTCTTCAGCGCGCGCTAACGGCTTGGATTGGTCCCACTGTAAAAATGACATTAACTAAATATTTAAATAAAGAGCTAACAGAGCGTCCAGTGTAACTGCGGAGTTCCAGCAGTCATACCAAAGTGAGAAAATGTTAATTCTTGGAGTCCATTGTCTCATTTCATATCATTTATAAGGTCAAAGTCCAAAATCAGTTCAATTAGGTCCCGGTCAATCGTTTCACTTTAAAAGCGATGCAACCTAGTAATATCGGAAAAATATCGCTAAATACATGTTGGTAGAATATGTGACGCAAACGTTGTAACTCAAACGGACTGATACCGTTAGAAAGTCAAATATAGTTTTTGAAATGTCTTCAGCGCGCGCTAACGGCTTGGATTGGTCCCACTGTAAAAAATGACTTTCGAACTAAATATTTAAATAAAGAGCTAACAGAGCGTCCAGTGTAACTGCGGAGTTCCAGCAGTCATACCAAAGTGAGAAGAATGTTAATTCTTGGAGTCCATTGTCTCATTTATCACATTTATAAGGTCAAAGTCCAAAATCAGTTCAATTAGGTTCCACGGTCAATCGTTTCACTTTTAAAAGCGATGCAACCTAGTAATATCGGAAAAATATCGCTAAATACATGTTGGTACGAATATGTGACGCAAACGTTGTAACTCAAACGGACTGATACCGTTAGAAAGTCAATAAATGTAGTTTTTGAAATGTCTCTATTTCTTCAGCGCGCGCTAACGGCTTGGATTGGTCCCACTGTAAAAATGAATATCGATCTAAATATTTAAATAAAGAGCTAACAGAGCGTCCAGTGTAACTGCGGAGTTCCAGCAGTCATACCAAAGTGAGAAGAATGTTAATTCTTGGAGTCCATTTGTCTCATTTATCACATTTATAAGGTCAAAGTCCAAAATCAGTTCAATTAGGTCCACGGTCAATCGTTTCACTTTTAAAAGCGATGCAACCTAGTAATATCGGAAAAATATCGCTAAATACATGTTGGTACGAATATGTGACGCAACGTTGTAACTCAAACGGACTGATACCGTTAGAAAGTCAATAAATGTAGTTTTTGAAATGTCTCTATTTCTTCAGCGCGCTAACGGCTTGGATTGGTCCCACTGTAAAAAATGACTTATCGAACTAAATATTTAAATAAAGAGCTAACAGAGCGTCCAGTGTAACTGCGGAGTTCCAGCAGTCATACCAAAGTGAGAAGAATGTTAATTCTTGGAGTCCATTTGTCTCATTTATCACATTTATAAGGTCAAAGTCCAAAATCAGTTCAATTAGGTTCCACGGTCAATCGTTTCACTTTTAAAAGCGATGCAACCTAGTAATATCGGAAAAATATCGCTAAATACATGTTGGTACGAATATGTGACGCAAACGTTGTAACTCAAACGGACTGATACCGTTAGAAAGTCAATGAAATGTAGTTTTTGAAACTGTCTCTATTTCTTCAGCGCGCGCTAACGGCTTGGATTGGTCCACTGTAAAAAATGACTTATCGAACTAAATATTTAAATAAAGAGCTAACAGAGCGTCCAGTGTAACTGCGGAGTTCCAGCAGTCATACCAAAGTGAGAAGAATGTTAATTCTTGGAGTCCATTTGTCTCATTTATCACATTTATAAGGTCAAAGTCCAAAATCAGTTCAATTAGGTCCACGGTCAATCGTTTCACTTTTAAAAGCGATGCAACCTAGTAATATCGGAAAAATATCGCTAAGTTCATGTTGGTACGAATATGTGACGCAATCGTTGTAACTCAAACGGACTGATACCGTTAGAAAGTCAATGAAATGTAGTTTTTGGAAATGTCTTTCTTTCTTCAGAGCGCGCTAACGGCTTGGATTGGTCCCACTGTAAAAAATGACTTATCGAACTAAATATTTAAATAAAGAGCTAACAGAGCGTCCAGTGTAACTGCGGAGTTCCAGCAGTCATACCAAAGTGAGAAGAATGTTAATTCTTGGGGTCCATTTGTCTCATTTATCACATTTATAAGGTCAAAGTCCAAAATCAGTTCAATTAGGTTCCACGGTCAATCGTTTCACTTTTAAAAGCGATGCAACCTAGTAATATCGGAAAAATATCGCTAAATACATGTTGGTACGAATATGTGACGCAAACGTTGTAACTGAAACGGACTGATAGCGTTAGAAAGTCAATAAAATGTAGTTTTTGAAATTCTCTTTCTTTCTTCAGCGCGCGTTAACGGCTTGGATTGGTCCCACTGTAAAAAATGACTTATCGAACTAAATATTAAAATAAAGAGCTAACAGAGCGTCCAGTGTAATTGCGGTGTTCCAGCAGTCATACCAAAGTGAGAAGGATGTTAATTCTTGGGGTTCATTTGTCTCATTAATCACATTTTTAAGGTCAAAGTCCAAAATCAGTTCAATTAGGTCCCACAGTCAATCGTTTCACTTTTAAAAGCGATGCAACCTAGTAATGTCGGAAAAATATCGCTAAATACATGTTGGTACGAATATGTGACGCAAACGTTGTAACTCAAACGGACTGATACCGTTAGAAAGTCAAAATGTAGTTTTTGAAATGTCTCTATTTCTTCAGCGCGCGCTAACGGCTTGGATTGGTCCCACTGTAAAAAATTATCGAACTAAATATTTAAATAAAGAGCTAACAGAGCGTCCAGTGTAACTGCGGAGTTCCAGCAGTCATACCAAAGTGAGAAGAATGTTAATTCTTGGAGTCCATTTGTCTCATTTATCACATTTATAAGGTCAAAGTCCAAAATCAGTTCAATTAGGTTCCACGGTCAATCGTTTCACTTTTAAAAGCGATGCAACCTAGTAATATCGGAAAAATATCGCTAAATACATGTTGGTACGAATATGTGACGCAAACGTTGTAACTCAAACGGACTGATACCGTTAGAAAGTCAATAAAATGCTATTTCTTCAACGCGCGCTAACGGCTTGGATTGGTCCCACTGTAAAAAATGACTTATCGAACTAAATATTTAAATAAAGAGCTAACAGAGCGTCCAGTGTAACTGCGGAGTTCCAGCAGTCATACCAAAGTGAGAAGAATGTTAATTCTTGGAGTCCATTTGTCTCATTTATCACATTTATAAGGTCAAAGTCCAAAATCAGTTCAATTAGGTCCACGGTCAATCGTTTCACTTTTAAAAGCGATGCAACCTAGTAATATCGGAAAAATATCGCTAAATACATGTTGGTACGAATATGTGACGCAATCGTTGTAACTCAAACGGACTGATACCCTTAGAAAGTCAATGAAATGTAGTTTTTGGAAATGTCTCTATTTCTTCAGCGCGCGCTAACGGCTTGGATTGGTCCCACTGTAAAAAATGACTTATCGAACTAAATATTTAAATAAAGAGCTAACAGAGCGTCCAGTGTAACTGCGGAGTTCCAGCAGTCATACCAAAGTGAGAAGAAAGTTAATTCTTGGAGTCCATTTGTCTCATTTATCACATTTATAAGGTCAAAGTCCAAAATCAGTTCAATTAGGTCCACGGTCAATCGTTTCACTTTTAAAAGCGATGCAACCTAGTAATATCGGAAAAATATCGCTAAATACATGTTGGTACGAATATGTGACGCAAACGTTGTAACTCAAACGGACTGATACCGTTAGAAAGTCAATGAAATGTAGTTTTTGAAACTTTCTCTATTTCTTCAGCGCGCGCTAACGGCTTGGATTGGTCCCACTGTAAAAAATGACTTATCGAACTAAATATTTAAATAAAGAGCTAACAGAGCGTCCAGTGTAACTGCGGAGTTCCAGCAGTCATACCAAAGGTGAGAAGAATGTTAATTCTTGGAGTCCATTTGTCTCATTTATCACATTTATAAGGTCAAAGTCCAAAATCAGTTCAATTAGGTCCACGGTCAATCGTTTCACTTTTAAAAGCGATGCAACCTAGTAATATCGGAAAAATATCGCTAAATACATGTTGGTACGAATATGTGACGCAAACGTTGTAACTCAAACGGACTGATACCGTTAGAAAGTCAATAAATGTAGTTTTTGAAATTGTCTCTATTTCTTCAGCGCGCGCTAACGGCTTGGATTGGTCCCACTGTAAAAATGACTTATCGAACTAAATATTTAAATAAAGAGCTAACAGAGCGTCCAGTGTAACTGCGGAGTTCCAGCAGTCATACCAAAGTGAGAAGAATGTTAATTCTTGGAGTCCATTTGTCTCATTTATCACATTTATAAGGTCAAAGTCCAAAATCAGTTCAATTAGGTCCACGGTCAATCGTTTCACTTTTAAAAGCGATGCAACCTAGTAATATCGGAAAAATATCGCTAAATACATGTTGGTACGAATATGTGACGCAAACGTTGTAACTCAAACGGACTGATACCGTTAGAAAGTCAATAAAATTTTTAAAGTCTCTATTTCTTCAGCGCGCGCTAACGGCTTGGATTGGTCCCACTGTAAAAAATGACTTATCGAACTAAATATTTAAATAAAGAGCTAACAGAGCGTCCAGTGTAACTGCGGAGTTCCAGCAGTCATACCAAAGTGAGAAGAATGTTAATTCTTGGAGTCCATTTGTCTCATTTATCACATTTATAAGGTCAAAGTCCAAAATCAGTTCAATTAGGTCCACACACGGTCAATCGTTTCACTTTTAAAAGCGATGCAACCTAGTAATATCGGAAAAATATCGCTAAATACATGTTGGTACGAATATGTGACGCAAACGTTGTAACTCAAACGGACTGATACCGTTAGAAAGTCAATAAAATGTAGTTTTTGAAATTCTCTATTTCTTCAGCGCGCGCTAACGGCTTGGATTGGTCCCACTGTAAAAAATGACTTATCGAACTAAATATTTAAATAAAGAGCTAACAGAGCGTCCAGTGTAACTGCGGAGTTCCAGCAGTCATACCAAAGTGAGAAGAATGTTAATTCTTGGAGTCCATTTGTCTCATTTATCACATTTATAAGGTCAAAGTCCAAAATCAGTTCAATTAGGTTCCACGGTCAATCGTTTCACTTTTAAAAGCGATGCAACCTAGTAATATCGGAAAAATATCGCTAAATACATGTTGGTACGAATATGTGACGCAAACGTTGTAACTCAAACGGACTGATACCGTTAGAAAGTCAATAAAATGTAGTTTTTGAAATGTCTCTATTTCTTCAGCGCGCGCTAACGGCTTGGATTGGTCCCACTGTAAAAAATGACTTATCGAACTAAATATTTAAATAAAGAGCTAACAGAGCGTCCAGTGTAACTGCGGAGTTCCAGCAGTCATACCAAAGTGAGAAGAATGTTAATTCTTGGAGTCCATTTGTCTCATTTATCACATTTATAAGGTCAAAGTCCAAAATCAGTTCAATTAGGTCCACGGTCAATCGTTTCACTTTTAAAAGCGATGCAACCTAGTAATATCGGAAAAATATCGCTAAATACATGTTGGTACGAATATGTGACGCAAACGTTGTAACTCAAACGGACTGATACCGTTAGAAAGTCAATAAATGTAGTTTTTGAAATGTCTCTATTTCTTCAGCGCGCGCTAACGGCTTGGATTGGTCCCACTGTAAAAAATGACTTATCGAACTAAATATTTAAATAAAGAGCTAACAGAGCGTCCAGTGTAACTGCGGAGTTCCAGCAGTCATACCAAAGTGAGAAGAATGTTAATTCTTGGAGTCCATTTGTCTCATTTATCACATTTATAAGGTCAAAGTCCAAAATCAGTTCAATTAGGTTCCACGGTCAATCGTTTCACTTTTAAAAGCGATGCAACCTAGTAATATCGGAAAAATATCGCTAAATACATGTTGGTACGAATATGTGACGCAAACGTTGTAACTCAAACGGACTGATACCGTTAGAAAGTCAATAAAATGTAGTTTTTGAAATGTCTCTATTTCTTCAGCGCGCGCTAACGGCTTGGATTGGTCCCACTGTAAAAAATGACTTATCGAACTAAATATTTAAATAAAGAGCTAACAGAGCGTCCAGTGTAACTGCGGAGTTCCAGCAGTCATACCAAAGTGAGAAGAATGTTAATTCTTGGAGTCCATTTGTCTCATTTATCACATTTATAAGGTCAAAGTCCAAAATCAGTTCAATTAGGTCCACGGTCAATCGTTTCACTTTTAAAAGCGATGCAACCTAGTAATATCGGAAAAATATCGCTAAATACATGTTGGTACGAATATGTGACGCAAACGTTGTAACTCAAACGGACTGATACCGTTAGAAAGTCAATAAAATGTAGTTTTTGAAATGTCTCTATTTCTTCAGCGCGCGCTAACGGCTTGGATTGGTCCCACTGTAAAAAATGACTTATCGAACTAAATATTTAAATAAAGAGCTAACAGAGCGTCCAGTGTAACTGCGGAGTTCCAGCAGTCATACCAAAGTGAGAAGAATGTTAATTCTTGGAGTCCATTTGTCTCATTTATCACATTTATAAGGTCAAAGTCCAAAATCAGTTCAATTAGGTCCACGGTCAATCGTTTCACTTTTAAAAGCGATGCAACCTAGTAATATCGGAAAAATATCGCTAAATACATGTTGGTACGAATATGTGACGCAAACGTTGTAACTCAAACGGACTGATACCGTTAGAAAGTCAATAAAATGTAGTTTTTGAAATGTCTCTATTTCTTCAGCGCGCGCTAACGGCTTGGATTGGTCCCACTGTAAAAAATGACTTATCGAACTAAATATTTAAATAAAGAGCTAACAGAGCGTCCAGTGTAACTGCGGAGTTCCAGCAGTCATACCAAAGTGAGAAGAATGTTAATTCTTGGAGTCCATTTGTCTCATTTATCACATTTATAAGGTCAAAGTCCAAAATCAGTTCAATTAGGTTCCACGGTCAATCGTTTCACTTTTAAAAGCGATGCAACCTAGTAATATCGGAAAAATATCGCTAAATACATGTTGGTACGAATATGTGACGCAAACGTTGTAACTCAAACGGACTGATACCGTTAGAAAGTCAATAAAATGTAGTTTTTGAAATGTCTCTATTTCTTCAGCGCGCGCTAACGGCTTGGATTGGTCCCACTGTAAAAAATGACTTATCGAACTAAATATTTAAATAAAGAGCTAACAGAGCGTCCAGTGTAACTGCGGAGTTCCAGCAGTCATACCAAAGTGAGAAGAATGTTAATTCTTGGAGTCCATTTGTCTCATTTATCACATTTATAAGGTCAAAGTCCAAAATCAGTTCAATTAGGTCCACGGTCAATCGTTTCACTTTTAAAAGCGATGCAACCTAGTAATATCGGAAAAATATCGCTAAATACATGTTGGTACGAATATGTGACGCAAACGTTGTAACTCAAACGGACTGATACCGTTAGAAAGTCAATAAAATGTAGTTTTTGAAATGTCTCTATTTCTTCAGCGCGCGCTAACGGCTTGGATTGGTCCCACTGTAAAAAATGACTTATCGAACTAAATATTTAAATAAAGAGCTAACAGAGCGTCCAGTGTAACTGCGGAGTTCCAGCAGTCATACCAAAGTGAGAAGAATGTTAATTCTTGGAGTCCATTTGTCTCATTTATCACATTTATAAGGTCAAAGTCCAAAATCAGTTCAATTAGGTTCACGGTCAATCGTTTCACTTTTAAAAGCGATGCAACCTAGTAATATCGGAAAAATATCGCTAAATACATGTTGGTACGAATATGTGACGCAAACGTTGTAACTCAAACGGACTGATACCGTTAGAAAGTCAATAAAATGTAGTTTTTGAAATGTCTCTATTTCTTCAGCGCGCGCTAACGGCTTGGATTGGTCCCACTGTAAAAAATGACTTATCGAACTAAATATTTAAATAAAGAGCTAACAGAGCGTCCAGTGTAACTGCGGAGTTCCAGCAGTCATACCAAAGTGAGAAGAATGTTAATTCTTGGAGTCCATTTGTCTCATTTATCACATTTATAAGGTCAAAGTCCAAAATCAGTTCAATTAGGTCCACGGTCAATCGTTTCACTTTTAAAAGCGATGCAACCTAGTAATATCGGAAAAATATCGCTAAATACATGTTGGTACGAATATGTGACGCAAACGTTGTAACTCAAACGGACTGATACCGTTAGAAAGTCAATAAAATGTAGTTTTTGAAATGTCTCTATTTCTTCAGCGCGCGCTAACGGCTTGGATTGGTCCCACTGTAAAAAATGACTTATCGAACTAAATATTTAAATAAAGAGCTAACAGAGCGTCCAGTGTAACTGCGGAGTTCCAGCAGTCATACCAAAGTGAGAAGAATGTTAATTCTTGGAGTCCATTTGTCTCATTTATCACATTTATAAGGTCAAAGTCCAAAATCAGTTCAATTAGGTCCACGGTCAATCGTTTCACTTTTAAAAGCGATGCAACCTAGTAATATCGGAAAAATATCGCTAAATACATGTTGGTACGAATATGTGACGCAAACGTTGTAACTCAAACGGACTGATACCGTTAGAAAGTCAATAAAATGTAGTTTTTGAAATTGTCTCTATTTCTTCAGCGCGCGCTAACGGCTTGGATTGGTCCCACTGTAAAAAATGACTTATCGAACTAAATATTTAAATAAAGAGCTAACAGAGCGTCCAGTGTAACTGCGGAGTTCCAGCAGTCATACCAAAGTGAGAAGAATGTTAATTCTTGGAGTCCATTTGTCTCATTTATCACATTTATAAGGTCAAAGTCCAAAATCAGTTCAATTAGGTCCACGGTCAATCGTTTCACTTTTAAAAGCGATGCAACCTAGTAATATCGGAAAAATATCGCTAAATACATGTTGGTACGAATATGTGACGCAAACGTTGTAACTCAAACGGACTGATACCGTTAGAAAGTCAATAAAATGTAGTTTTTGAAATTGTCTCTATTTCTTCAGCGCGCGCTAACGGCTTGGATTGGTCCCACTGTAAAAAATGACTTATCGAACTAAATATTTAAATAAAGAGCTAACAGAGCGTCCAGTGTAACTGCGGAGTTCCAGCAGTCATACCAAAGTGAGAAGAATGTTAATTCTTGGAGTCCATTTGTCTCATTTATCACATTTATAAGGTCAAAGTCCAAAATCAGTTCAATTAGGTTCCACGGTCAATCGTTTCACTTTTAAAAGCGATGCAACCTAGTAATATCGGAAAAATATCGCTAAATACATGTTGGTACGAATATGTGACGCAAACGTTGTAACTCAAACGGACTGATACCGTTAGAAAGTCAATAAAATGTAGTTTTTGAAATGTCTCTATTTCTTCAGCGCGCGCTAACGGCTTGGATTGGTCCCACTGTAAAAAATGACTTATCGAACTAAATATTTAAATAAAGAGCTAACAGAGCGTCCAGTGTAACTGCGGAGTTCCAGCAGTCATACCAAAGTGAGAAGAATGTTAATTCTTGGAGTCCATTTGTCTCATTTATCACATTTATAAGGTCAAAGTCCAAAATCAGTTCAATTAGGTTCCACGGTCAATCGTTTCACTTTTAAAAGCGATGCAACCTAGTAATATCGGAAAAATATCGCTAAATACATGTTGGTACGAATATGTGACGCAAACGTTGTAACTCAAACGGACTGATACCGTTAGAAAGTCAATAAAATGTAGTTTTTGAAATTGTCTCTATTTCTTCAGCGCGCGCTAACGGCTTGGATTGGTCCCACTGTAAAAAATGACTTATCGAACTAAATATTTAAATAAAGAGCTAACAGAGCGTCCAGTGTAACTGCGGAGTTCCAGCAGTCATACCAAAGTGAGAAGAATGTTAATTCTTGGAGTCCATTTGTCTCATTTATCACATTTATAAGGTCAAAGTCCAAAATCAGTTCAATTAGGTCCACGGTCAATCGTTTCACTTTTAAAAGCGATGCAACCTAGTAATATCGGAAAAATATCGCTAAATACATGTTGGTACGAATATGTGACGCAAACGTTGTAACTCAAACGGACTGATACCGTTAGAAAGTCAATAAAATGTAGTTTTTGAAATGTCTCTATTTCTTCAGCGCGCGCTAACGGCTTGGATTGGTCCCACTGTAAAAAATGACTTATCGAACTAAATATTTAAATAAAGAGCTAACAGAGCGTCCAGTGTAACTGCGGAGTTCCAGCAGTCATACCAAAGTGAGAAGAATGTTAATTCTTGGAGTCCATTTGTCTCATTTATCACATTTATAAGGTCAAAGTCCAAAATCAGTTCAATTAGGTTCCACGGTCAATCGTTTCACTTTTAAAAGCGATGCAACCTAGTAATATCGGAAAAATATCGCTAAATACATGTTGGTACGAATATGTGACGCAAACGTTGTAACTCAAACGGACTGATACCGTTAGAAAGTCAATAAAATGTAGTTTTTGAAATGTCTCTATTTCTTCAGCGCGCGCTAACGGCTTGGATTGGTCCCACTGTAAAAAATGACTTATCGAACTAAATATTTAAATAAAGAGCTAACAGAGCGTCCAGTGTAACTGCGGAGTTCCAGCAGTCATACCAAAGTGAGAAGAATGTTAATTCTTGGAGTCCATTTGTCTCATTTATCACATTTATAAGGTCAAAGTCCAAAATCAGTTCAATTAGGTTCCACGGTCAATCGTTTCACTTTTAAAAGCGATGCAACCTAGTAATATCGGAAAAATATCGCTAAATACATGTTGGTACGAATATGTGACGCAAACGTTGTAACTCAAACGGACTGATACCGTTAGAAAGTCAATAAAATGTAGTTTTTGAAATGTCTCTATTTCTTCAGCGCGCGCTAACGGCTTGGATTGGTCCCACTGTAAAAAATGACTTATCGAACTAAATATTTAAATAAAGAGCTAACAGAGCGTCCAGTGTAACTGCGGAGTTCCAGCAGTCATACCAAAGTGAGAAGAATGTTAATTCTTGGAGTCCATTTGTCTCATTTATCACATTTATAAGGTCAAAGTCCAAAATCAGTTCAATTAGGTTCCACGGTCAATCGTTTCACTTTTGAAAGCAATTCAACCTAGTAATATCGGAAAAATATCGCTAAATACATGTTGGTACGAATATGTGACGCAATCGTTGAAGCTCAAACGGACTGATACCGTTAGAAAAGCAACAAAATGTAGTTTTTGGAAATGTCTCTATTTCTTCAGCGCGCTAACGGCTTGGATTGGTCCCACTGTAAAAAATGACTTATCGAACTAAATATTTAAATAAAGAGCCAACAGAGCGTCCAGTGTAACTGCGGAGTTCCAGCAGTCATACCAAAGTGAGAAGAAAGTTAATTCTTGGAGTCCATTTGTCTCATTTATCACATTTATAAGGTCAAAGTCCAAAATCAGTTCAATTAGGTTCCACGGTCAATCGTTTCACTTTTAAAAGCGATGCAACCTAGTAATATCGGAAAAATATCGCTAAATACATGTTGGTACGAATATGTGACGCAAACGTTGTAACTCAAACGGACTGATACCGTTAGAAAGTCAATAAAATGTAGTTTTTGAAATGTCTCTATTTCTTCAGCGCGCGCTAACGGCTTGGATTGGTCCCACTGTAAAAAATGACTTATCGAACTAAATATTTAAATAAAGAGCTAACAGAGCGTCCAGTGTAACTGCGGAGTTCCAGCAGTCATACCAAAGTGAGAAGAATGTTAATTCTTGGAGTCCATTTGTCTCATTTATCACATTTATAAGGTCAAAGTCCAAAATCAGTTCAATTAGGTCCACGGTCAATCGTTTCACTTTTAAAAGCGATGCAACCTAGTAATATCGGAAAAATATCGCTAAATACATGTTGGTACGAATATGTGACGCAAACGTTGTAACTCAAACGGACTGATACCGTTAGAAAGTCAATAAAATGTAGTTTTTGAAATGTCTCTATTTCTTCAGCGCGCGCTAACGGCTTGGATTGGTCCCACTGTAAAAAATGACTTATCGAACTAAATATTTAAATAAAGAGCTAACAGAGCGTCCAGTGTAACTGCGGAGTTCCAGCAGTCATACCAAAGTGAGAAGAATGTTAATTCTTGGAGTCCATTTGTCTCATTTATCACATTTATAAGGTCAAAGTCCAAAATCAGTTCAATTAGGTTCCACGGTCAATCGTTTCACTTTTAAAAGCGATGCAACCTAGTAATATCGGAAAAATATCGCTAAATACATGTTGGTACGAATATGTGACGCAAACGTTGTAACTCAAACGGACTGATACCGTTAGAAAGTCAATAAAATGTAGTTTTTGAAATGTCTCTATTTCTTCAGCGCGCGCTAACGGCTTGGATTGGTCCCACTGTAAAAAATGACTTATCGAACTAAATATTTAAATAAAGAGCTAACAGAGCGTCCAGTGTAACTGCGGAGTTCCAGCAGTCATACCAAAGTGAGAAGAATGTTAATTCTTGGAGTCCATTTGTCTCATTTATCACATTTATAAGGTCAAAGTCCAAAATCAGTTCAATTAGGTTCCACGGTCAATCGTTTCACTTTTAAAAGCGATGCAACCTAGTAATATCGGAAAAATATCGCTAAATACATGTTGGTACGAATATGTGACGCAAACGTTGTAACTCAAACGGACTGATACCGTTAGAAAGTCAATAAAATGTAGTTTTTGAAATGTCTCTATTTCTTCAGCGCGCGCTAACGGCTTGGATTGGTCCCACTGTAAAAAATGACTTATCGAACTAAATATTTAAATAAAGAGCTAACAGAGCGTCCAGTGTAACTGCGGAGTTCCAGCAGTCATACCAAAGTGAGAAGAATGTTAATTCTTGGAGTCCATTTGTCTCATTTATCACATTTATAAGGTCAAAGTCCAAAATCAGTTCAATTAGGTCCACGGTCAATCGTTTCACTTTTAAAAGCGATGCAACCTAGTAATATCGGAAAAATATCGCTAAATACATGTTGGTACGAATATGTGACGCAAACGTTGTAACTCAAACGGACTGATACCGTTAGAAAGTCAATAAAATGTAGTTTTTGAAATGTCTCTATTTCTTCAGCGCGCGCTAACGGCTTGGATTGGTCCCACTGTAAAAAATGACTTATCGAACTAAATATTTAAATAAAGAGCTAACAGAGCGTCCAGTGTAACTGCGGAGTTCCAGCAGTCATACCAAAGTGAGAAGAATGTTAATTCTTGGAGTCCATTTGTCTCATTTATCACATTTATAAGGTCAAAGTCCAAAATCAGTTCAATTAGGTCCACGGTCAATCGTTTCACTTTTAAAAGCGATGCAACCTAGTAATATCGGAAAAATATCGCTAAATACATGTTGGTACGAATATGTGACGCAAACGTTGTAACTCAAACGGACTGATACCGTTAGAAAGTCAATAAAATGTAGTTTTTGAAATGTCTCTATTTCTTCAGCGCGCGCTAACGGCTTGGATTGGTCCCACTGTAAAAAATGACTTATCGAACTAAATATTTAAATAAAGAGCTAACAGAGCGTCCAGTGTAACTGCGGAGTTCCAGCAGTCATACCAAAGTGAGAAGAATGTTAATTCTTGGAGTCCATTTGTCTCATTTATCACATTTATAAGGTCAAAGTCCAAAATCAGTTCAATTAGGTCCACGGTCAATCGTTTCACTTTTAAAAGCGATGCAACCTAGTAATATCGGAAAAATATCGCTAAATACATGTTGGTACGAATATGTGACGCAAACGTTGTAACTCAAACGGACTGATACCGTTAGAAAGTCAATAAAATGTAGTTTTTGAAATTGTCTCTATTTCTTCAGCGCGCGCTAACGGCTTGGATTGGTCCCACTGTAAAAAATGACTTATCGAACTAAATATTTAAATAAAGAGCTAACAGAGCGTCCAGTGTAACTGCGGAGTTCCAGCAGTCATACCAAAGTGAGAAGAATGTTAATTCTTGGAGTCCATTTGTCTCATTTATCACATTTATAAGGTCAAAGTCCAAAATCAGTTCAATTAGGTTCCACGGTCAATCGTTTCACTTTTAAAAGCGATGCAACCTAGTAATATCGGAAAAATATCGCTAAATACATGTTGGTACGAATATGTGACGCAAACGTTGTAACTCAAACGGACTGATACCGTTAGAAAGTCAATAAAATGTAGTTTTTGAAATGTCTCTATTTCTTCAGCGCGCGCTAACGGCTTGGATTGGTCCCACTGTAAAAAATGACTTATCGAACTAAATATTTAAATAAAGAGCTAACAGAGCGTCCAGTGTAACTGCGGAGTTCCAGCAGTCATACCAAAGTGAGAAGAATGTTAATTCTTGGAGTCCATTTGTCTCATTTATCACATTTATAAGGTCAAAGTCCAAAATCAGTTCAATTAGGTCCACGGTCAATCGTTTCACTTTTAAAAGCGATGCAACCTAGTAATATCGGAAAAATATCGCTAAATACATGTTGGTACGAATATGTGACGCAAACGTTGTAACTCAAACGGACTGATACCGTTAGAAAGTCAATAAAATGTAGTTTTTGAAATGTCTCTATTTCTTCAGCGCGCGCTAACGGCTTGGATTGGTCCCACTGTAAAAAATGACTTATCGAACTAAATATTTAAATAAAGAGCTAACAGAGCGTCCAGTGTAACTGCGGAGTTCCAGCAGTCATACCAAAGTGAGAAGAATGTTAATTCTTGGAGTCCATTTGTCTCATTTATCACATTTATAAGGTCAAAGTCCAAAATCAGTTCAATTAGGTCCACGGTCAATCGTTTCACTTTTAAAAGCGATGCAACCTAGTAATATCGGAAAAATATCGCTAAATACATGTTGGTACGAATATGTGACGCAAACGTTGTAACTCAAACGGACTGATACCGTTAGAAAGTCAATAAAATGTAGTTTTTGAAATGTCTCTATTTCTTCAGCGCGCGCTAACGGCTTGGATTGGTCCCACTGTAAAAAATGACTTATCGAACTAAATATTTAAATAAAGAGCTAACAGAGCGTCCAGTGTAACTGCGGAGTTCCAGCAGTCATACCAAAGTGAGAAGAATGTTAATTCTTGGAGTCCATTTGTCTCATTTATCACATTTATAAGGTCAAAGTCCAAAATCAGTTCAATTAGGTCCACGGTCAATCGTTTCACTTTTAAAAGCGATGCAACCTAGTAATATCGGAAAAATATCGCTAAATACATGTTGGTACGAATATGTGACGCAAACGTTGTAACTCAAACGGACTGATACCGTTAGAAAGTCAATAAAATGTAGTTTTTGAAATTGTCTCTATTTCTTCAGCGCGCGCTAACGGCTTGGATTGGTCCCACTGTAAAAAATGACTTATCGAACTAAATATTTAAATAAAGAGCTAACAGAGCGTCCAGTGTAACTGCGGAGTTCCAGCAGTCATACCAAAGTGAGAAGAATGTTAATTCTTGGAGTCCATTTGTCTCATTTATCACATTTATAAGGTCAAAGTCCAAAATCAGTTCAATTAGGTCCACGGTCAATCGTTTCACTTTTAAAAGCGATGCAACCTAGTAATATCGGAAAAATATCGCTAAATACATGTTGGTACGAATATGTGACGCAAACGTTGTAACTCAAACGGACTGATACCGTTAGAAAGTCAATAAAATGTAGTTTTTGAAATGTCTCTATTTCTTCAGCGCGCGCTAACGGCTTGGATTGGTCCCACTGTAAAAAATGACTTATCGAACTAAATATTTAAATAAAGAGCTAACAGAGCGTCCAGTGTAACTGCGGAGTTCCAGCAGTCATACCAAAGTGAGAAGAATGTTAATTCTTGGAGTCCATTTGTCTCATTTATCACATTTATAAGGTCAAAGTCCAAAATCAGTTCAATTAGGTTCCACGGTCAATCGTTTCACTTTTAAAAGCGATGCAACCTAGTAATATCGGAAAAATATCGCTAAATACATGTTGGTACGAATATGTGACGCAAACGTTGTAACTCAAACGGACTGATACCGTTAGAAAGTCAATAAAATGTAGTTTTTGAAATGTCTCTATTTCTTCAGCGCGCGCTAACGGCTTGGATTGGTCCCACTGTAAAAAATGACTTATCGAACTAAATATTTAAATAAAGAGCTAACAGAGCGTCCAGTGTAACTGCGGAGTTCCAGCAGTCATACCAAAGTGAGAAGAATGTTAATTCTTGGAGTCCATTTGTCTCATTTATCACATTTATAAGGTCAAAGTCCAAAATCAGTTCAATTAGGTCCACGGTCAATCGTTTCACTTTTAAAAGCGATGCAACCTAGTAATATCGGAAAAATATCGCTAAATACATGTTGGTACGAATATGTGACGCAAACGTTGTAACTCAAACGGACTGATACCGTTAGAAAGTCAATAAAATGTAGTTTTTGAAATTGTCTCTATTTCTTCAGCGCGCGCTAACGGCTTGGATTGGTCCCACTGTAAAAAATGACTTATCGAACTAAATATTTAAATAAAGAGCTAACAGAGCGTCCAGTGTAACTGCGGAGTTCCAGCAGTCATACCAAAGTGAGAAGAATGTTAATTCTTGGAGTCCATTTGTCTCATTTATCACATTTATAAGGTCAAAGTCCAAAATCAGTTCAATTAGGTTCCACGGTCAATCGTTTCACTTTTAAAAGCGATGCAACCTAGTAATATCGGAAAAATATCGCTAAATACATGTTGGTACGAATATGTGACGCAAACGTTGTAACTCAAACGGACTGATACCGTTAGAAAGTCAATAAAATGTAGTTTTTGAAATGTCTCTATTTCTTCAGCGCGCGCTAACGGCTTGGATTGGTCCCACTGTAAAAAATGACTTATCGAACTAAATATTTAAATAAAGAGCTAACAGAGCGTCCAGTGTAACTGCGGAGTTCCAGCAGTCATACCAAAGTGAGAAGAATGTTAATTCTTGGAGTCCATTTGTCTCATTTATCACATTTATAAGGTCAAAGTCCAAAATCAGTTCAATTAGGTTCCACGGTCAATCGTTTCACTTTTAAAAGCGATGCAACCTAGTAATATCGGAAAAATATCGCTAAATACATGTTGGTACGAATATGTGACGCAAACGTTGTAACTCAAACGGACTGATACCGTTAGAAAGTCAATAAAATGTAGTTTTTGAAATGTCTCTATTTCTTCAGCGCGCGCTAACGGCTTGGATTGGTCCCACTGTAAAAAATGACTTATCGAACTAAATATTTAAATAAAGAGCTAACAGAGCGTCCAGTGTAACTGCGGAGTTCCAGCAGTCATACCAAAGTGAGAAGAATGTTAATTCTTGGAGTCCATTTGTCTCATTTATCACATTTATAAGGTCAAAGTCCAAAATCAGTTCAATTAGGTCCACGGTCAATCGTTTCACTTTTAAAAGCGATGCAACCTAGTAATATCGGAAAAATATCGCTAAATACATGTTGGTACGAATATGTGACGCAAACGTTGTAACTCAAACGGACTGATACCGTTAGAAAGTCAATAAAATGTAGTTTTTGAAATGTCTCTATTTCTTCAGCGCGCGCTAACGGCTTGGATTGGTCCCACTGTAAAAAATGACTTATCGAACTAAATATTTAAATAAAGAGCTAACAGAGCGTCCAGTGTAACTGCGGAGTTCCAGCAGTCATACCAAAGTGAGAAGAATGTTAATTCTTGGAGTCCATTTGTCTCATTTATCACATTTATAAGGTCAAAGTCCAAAATCAGTTCAATTAGGTCCACGGTCAATCGTTTCACTTTTAAAAGCGATGCAACCTAGTAATATCGGAAAAATATCGCTAAATACATGTTGGTACGAATATGTGACGCAAACGTTGTAACTCAAACGGACTGATACCGTTAGAAAGTCAATAAAATGTAGTTTTTGAAATTCTCTATTTCTTCAGCGCGCGCTAACGGCTTGGATTGGTCCCACTGTAAAAAATGACTTATCGAACTAAATATTTAAATAAAGAGCTAACAGAGCGTCCAGTGTAACTGCGGAGTTCCAGCAGTCATACCAAAGTGAGAAGAATGTTAATTCTTGGAGTCCATTTGTCTCATTTATCACATTTATAAGGTCAAAGTCCAAAATCAGTTCAATTAGGTCCACGGTCAATCGTTTCACTTTTAAAAGCGATGCAACCTAGTAATATCGGAAAAATATCGCTAAATACATGTTGGTACGAATATGTGACGCAAACGTTGTAACTCAAACGGACTGATACCGTTAGAAAGTCAATAAAATGTAGTTTTTGAAATGTCTCTATTTCTTCAGCGCGCGCTAACGGCTTGGATTGGTCCCACTGTAAAAAATGACTTATCGAACTAAATATTTAAATAAAGAGCTAACAGAGCGTCCAGTGTAACTGCGGAGTTCCAGCAGTCATACCAAAGTGAGAAGAATGTTAATTCTTGGAGTCCATTTGTCTCATTTATCACATTTATAAGGTCAAAGTCCAAAATCAGTTCAATTAGGTCCACGGTCAATCGTTTCACTTTTAAAAGCGATGCAACCTAGTAATATCGGAAAAATATCGCTAAATACATGTTGGTACGAATATGTGACGCAAACGTTGTAACTCAAACGGACTGATACCGTTAGAAAGTCAATAAAATGTAGTTTTTGAAATGTCTCTATTTCTTCAGCGCGCGCTAACGGCTTGGATTGGTCCCACTGTAAAAAATGACTTATCGAACTAAATATTTAAATAAAGAGCTAACAGAGCGTCCAGTGTAACTGCGGAGTTCCAGCAGTCATACCAAAGTGAGAAGAATGTTAATTCTTGGAGTCCATTTGTCTCATTTATCACATTTATAAGGTCAAAGTCCAAAATCAGTTCAATTAGGTCCACGGTCAATCGTTTCACTTTTAAAAGCGATGCAACCTAGTAATATCGGAAAAATATCGCTAAATACATGTTGGTACGAATATGTGACGCAAACGTTGTAACTCAAACGGACTGATACCGTTAGAAAGTCAATAAAATGTAGTTTTTGAAATGTCTCTATTTCTTCAGCGCGCGCTAACGGCTTGGATTGGTCCCACTGTAAAAAATGACTTATCGAACTAAATATTTAAATAAAGAGCTAACAGAGCGTCCAGTGTAACTGCGGAGTTCCAGCAGTCATACCAAAGTGAGAAGAATGTTAATTCTTGGAGTCCATTTGTCTCATTTATCACATTTATAAGGTCAAAGTCCAAAATCAGTTCAATTAGGTCCACGGTCAATCGTTTCACTTTTAAAAGCGATGCAACCTAGTAATATCGGAAAAATATCGCTAAATACATGTTGGTACGAATATGTGACGCAAACGTTGTAACTCAAACGGACTGATACCGTTAGAAAGTCAATAAATGTAGTTTTTGAAATGTCTCTATTTCTTCAGCGCGCGCTAACGGCTTGGATTGGTCCCACTGTAAAAAATGACTTATCGAACTAAATATTTAAATAAAGAGCTAACAGAGCGTCCAGTGTAACTGCGGAGTTCCAGCAGTCATACCAAAGTGAGAAGAATGTTAATTCTTGGAGTCCATTTGTCTCATTTATCACATTTATAAGGTCAAAGTCCAAAATCAGTTCAATTAGGTTCCACGGGTCAATCGTTTCACTTTTAAAAGCGATGCAACCTAGTAATATCGGAAAAATATCGCTAAATACATGTTGGTACGAATATGTGACGCAAACGTTGTAACTCAAACGGACTGATACCGTTAGAAAGTCAATAAAATGTAGTTTTTGAAATTGTCTCTATTTCTTCAGCGCGCGCTAACGGCTTGGATTGGTCCCACTGTAAAAAATGACTTATCGAACTAAATATTTAAATAAAGAGCTAACAGAGCGTCCAGTGTAACTGCGGAGTTCCAGCAGTCATACCAAAGTGAGAAGAATGTTAATTCTTGGAGTCCATTTGTCTCATTTATCACATTTATAAGGTCAAAGTCCAAAATCAGTTCAATTAGGTCCACGGTCAATCGTTTCACTTTTAAAAGCGATGCAACCTAGTAATATCGGAAAAATATCGCTAAATACATGTTGTACGAATATGTGACGCAAACGTTGTAACTCAAACGGACTGATACCGTTAGAAAGTCAATAAAATGTAGTTTTTGAAATTGTCTCTATTTCTTCAGCGCGCGCTAACGGCTTGGATTGGTCCCACTGTAAAAAATGACTTATCGAACTAAATATTTAAATAAAGAGCTAACAGAGCGTCCAGTGTAACTGCGGAGTTCCAGCAGTCATACCAAAGTGAGAAAATGTTAATTCTTGGAGTCCATTTGTCTCATTTATCACATTTATAAGGTCAAAGTCCAAAATCAGTTCAATTAGTTCCACGGTCAATCGTTTCACTTTTAAAAGCGATGCAACCTAGTAATATCGGAAAAATATCGCTAAATACATGTTGTACGAATATGTGACGCAAACGTTGTAACTCAAACGGACTGATACCGTTAGAAAGTCAATAAAATTAGTTTTTGAAATTGTCTCTATTTCTTCAGCGCGCGCTAACGGCTTGGATTGGTCCCACTGTAAAAAATGACTTATCGAACTAAATATTTAAATAAAGAGCTAACAGAGCGTCCAGTGTAACTGCGGAGTTCCAGCAGTCATACCAAAGTGAGAAAATGTTAATTCTTGGAGTCCATTGTCTCATTTATCACATTATAAGGTCAAAGTCCAAAATCAGTCAATTAGTTCCACGGTCAATCGTTTCACTTTTAAAAGCGATGCAACCTAGTAATATCGGAAAAATATCGCTAAATACATGTTGGTACGAATATGTGATGCAAACGTTGTAACTCAAACGGACTGATACCGTTAGAAAGTCAATAAAATGTAGTTTTTGAAATTGTCTATTTCTTCAGCGCGCGCTAACGGCTTGGATTGGTCCCACTGTAAAAAATGACTTATTCGAACTAAATATTTAAATAAAGAGCTAACAAGCGTCCAGTGTAACTGCGGAGTTCCAGCAGTCATACCAAAGTGAGAAGAATGTTAATTCTTGGAGTCCATTTGTCTCATTTATACATTTATAAGGTCAAAGTCCAAAATCAGTTCAATTAGGTTCCACGGTCAATCGTTTCACTTTTAAAAGCGATGCAACCTAGTAATATCGGAAAAATATCGCTAAATACATGTTGGTACGAATATGTGATGCAAACGTTGTAACTCAAACGACTATACCGTTAGAAAGTCAATAAAATGAGTTTTTGAAATTGTCTCTATTTCTTCAGCGCGCGCTAACGGCTTGGATTGTCCCACTGTAAAAATGACTTATCGAACTAAATATTTAAATAAAGAGCTAACAGAGCGTCCAGTGTAACTGCGGAGTTCCAGCAGTCATACCAAAGTGAGAAAAATGTTAATTCTTGGAGTCCATTGTCTCATTTATCACATTTATAAGGTCAAAGTCCAAAATCAGTTCAATTAGATCCCACGGTCAATCGTTTCACTGTTAAAAGCGATGCAACCTAGTAATATCGAAAAATATCGCTAAATACATGTTGGTAGGAATATGTGACGCAATCGTTGTAACTCAAACGACTGATACCGTTAGAAAGTCAATGAAATGTAGTTTTTGAAACTGTCTCTATTTCTTCAGCGCGCGCCAACGGCTTGGATTGTCCCACTGTAAAAAATGAATTATTGATCTAAATATTTAAATAAAGAAGCTAACAGAGCGTCCAGTGTAACTGCGGAGTTCCAGCAGTCATACCAAATGAGAAGAATGTTAATTCTTGGAGTCCATTTGTCTCATTTATCACATTTATTAAAGTCAAAGTCCAAAATCAGTTGCAATTAGTTCCACGTCAATCTTCACTTTTAAAAGCGATGCAACCTAGTAATATCGGAAAAATATCGCTAAATACATGTTGGTAGAATATGTGATGCAAACGTTGTAACTCAAACGGACTATACGTTAGAAATCAATAAAATGTAGTTTTGGAAAATTGCCTCTATTTTCTTCAGCGCGCGCTAACGGCTTGGATTGGTCCACTGTAAAAAATGACTTATCGAACTAAATATTTAAATAAAGAGCTAACAAAGCGTCCAGTTGTAATGCGCGTTCCAGCAGTCATACCAAAGTGAGAAGAATGTAATTCTTGGAGTCCATTGTTTTCATTTATCACATTTATAAGGTCAAAGTCCAAAATCAGTTCAATTAGGTTCCACGTCATGTTTCACTTTTAAAACCGATGCAACCTAGT